>CABHPQ010001638.1:63418-77381 GCA_902168405.1 Peromyscus aztecus
GACATTATGACTGCTATTGAGTGGACAGTTTAGGCTTACTGTCTGTACTGCCTCTGTATCAGCTAGTCAACAGTGCAGTTCTAGGGTCAAATCAGCCATAGACAAATGTGAATGGTGGAGCACAGCAGGGTTCCAATACAGCTTTATAAGTGGACGGTGAAATGGAAACTTAATCCAATTTCCTGTGTCATGAAGTAGTCTCTTGAGTTTTACAACCATTAAAAATGTAGGCAGCATTTATAAATCATAAGTATATGTGATCCAGGGCTGTACTTACAGGAAGGAGGGATTGGAAGTACAATATATATAACATAATTTTAAGAAAAACAGGCCGGATGGTGGTGGCATATGCCTTTAATCCCAGCACACAGGAGGCAGAGGCAGGCGGATCTTTGTGAATTCAAGGCCAGCCTGTTCTACAGAGTGAGTTCCAGGACAATGAGGGCTACACAGAGAAACACTGTCTTGAAAAACAAACAAAAGACAAAAAAACAAAACAAAAAAAAGAAAAAATTAAATTTATACTATACACTCTAGACCCCAGGGCTACCAATACAAAGGGTACAAAGTAAACATCCAGGGGATTGTATTACATCAGTAAAATGTCAATTTGTATAAGGAAATCAATCGGGCAGAACTATTTTACATTCAAAGAATTTATCATTTACAAAAACTTACAACTCAAAACACATTCATGTAGGACCTTTATCGCTCTCCTTTTCTCTTATTTCTACAGTGGGGGCTTGAATGCTGGGCCTAATGGCCGTGGGTCAAGAGCTCTACCTACTGAGCTATATACCCAGTCTCCAAGAAAACTTCTAAAAAAAGATAATATGGGTATATTCTTTTAAAGCTCTGAAAACAAGAGAAAGTGGCTCAAGAACAGCAGCTTCCCAATGTGTTTGAGTGTGCATGGTGGGTATTTCCAGAAAGGAACATGTGAAGGCATGAATGTGTATCTTAATGTGCACACATGTAAAATGGTCTTGCCATGGCTCATCTGCTCAGCTAAGTAGGAAAGACTTTCTGAGACTATTGTCACAGAAAGAGGAGAGCACTGCCTTAGCTCTAGCCATGTCAGTTTCTGACTAAATCTATCCTTCCAAAGTTTGTATTTTGTACCGAGCAATGAGTGTAATAGTATTAGGAGGTGTAAGGCATGGGATACAAAGTCACAACAACAAGAGACCTCATATATAGAATTCACGTTCTAAAAATAGGGGCCCCAGAGAGCGGTAGTGCTCCACTGAGTGAGGACATAAAAATAAAATGCCATCTGTAAGGAAACGACAGGAACCAAACACTCTACTAGTACCTTGAACTTGAGAAAACCTCCGGATTTCTCCTGTGAGAAATGAATGTCTGTTGTTTATAAAGTTACCAGTTTATGGCACTGTGTTATAGTCACTTGAATGAGCCAAATGACTATTATAATCAAACAATACAGATAGCGTTTTAAAGAGCAGAGAAATATTTCTCGGTAGAACCTGGGATTTCCTAGATGAAGATTCTGCCAGGTTTGACCCAGAGATGATCCTCTGCGCTTACGAGGAAGGAGCCTAAAGGGAGAGAGTAGGAAGGAGGAAAATCAAAGGAAGAGGTGGAGTGATAAAGAGAAGATGAAGCAGAGGGAGCTGTAACCAAATTGCAGAAGAAAAAGAGAGGAAAGGAAGGGAGGGAGGGAGGAAGGAAGGAAAAACGAAGGAAGGAAGGAAGAAAAGAAGGAGGAGAGGTGGGCAGAGAGATACCGAGGAGTCTTTGTCTTGTTATGAACACAGTAGTCCAATAATGGGATCCCCACCATTCTGACATAATCTAAACCAAATCATCCCAACCACAAGCACTTTCACATTGGAGAACACAACTTCAACACACACGTTTTAAGGAACAAAAAACATTCGTTCGATAAGAGTCTGCCATTGCAGCATCTCCCCAGTGGTAGCAATCTGTAGTATGCCTAACTGGCAGTATTTGGATGTCTGACATAGAAGAAATTGATATCTGAGTGGGCCACAGAATGCAACATTCATCCAGAGCATTTGTCTGTCAACTTCAACTCACTAAAATATGTCAAAACTGGAGAAATGCAGAACTTCCCCCTGACCTTTCAAGATAACTGTCAACACTCCATCAGTGTTATATAGTCAGCTTTGCTGTCTCATTTACGTTATGGTCCACTATTCACTTAGTCAAATTCCACTTGTTAGAAAATACATGCCATATGCAGAAGAAAACTATGTTAATCTCACAAGTGTTGTAGGAAATGGTTAATAAAAACATTTAGCGAAAAGGACAGTTGGGTGTGGCAGCTCATGTAGGTGATCTCCACACTCCGGAAGCAGAAGCAGAAGGACTGGTTGCTGCTAGTTTGAAACCAGTCTGGTGTTTAAGGGGATGTCAGGCAAGTCTGGCCTACAGAATAAGACCCTGTCTCAGAAAAACCAAAGCAAGCAGCCAAAGGAAACGACACAAGAAAAGCAACATTTTAGATCCCTTTAAACTTTTCTTAGGTAGAATACCTCTTCCACACTAACTGATGGACTACAGTACTCGGGCCAAGGAAATCCGTACTACAACCCCAGAACATGTATTTCAGTTAGGATGGGTAAGCAGGGTATGTTTATGCACCTCAGGATGCCCAGAACTGCTCTTGAAGCTGGGAAAAATAGAAACTACCATTTTCTTCTTGAACATGCAATTCAGGTCATGATATCCCTTTTCCCAAATCCCCTTTCCTTTTCCTTCTGGGAGGCAATGGCTGCAGGGGAAAGAGAACTTGGGGCCCTATTACCTTTGTGAAAACCTGTCAAAATTCCAAAATATAAAGTTTTGTTTGTTCATTAAAGATGACTGAAAGGTCATCTGGAGGTCAGTCACTCTCTCTTGCTCCATTGGCACAGGCTAGGAAAAAGACATGATATTGCGGGCATATTCTGATAATTCTCTTGATAGAGCCTTTTTCAACTGAAGAATAACCACTGTAAACAATGAACACAACCATGTATTAACCACCAGCTATTTTCAAGCATTGATGTTACGATTTTAAAATACATGATTCAAATCAATCTTTCCTAGCAGCGTAATAGATATACTTTTGTAAGGGAAGAGAAAAATCTCTGTTCTCTTTTTTCCTCTGTGGCTGCTCCATGCTCTCCTGTGTTCCTGTGACCTGCCTTCCTTTGAAGCCTTGGCAAGCATTGCTGCCTCTATTTTTTCCTTGCAAGTTCGTGTTCCTCGGTGTGTGTTATGTTATGGACCTATGAACTTGTTCTTGACAGTGTTGCATAGCCATTAAACCCAAGGGGTTAAGAATCAATCCATCTAAGCTAAAATACTCTTTGTGACTCAATTCCCAACTCTTCAAAATAACACTTACCTCACAGGTTTGTTTTAATGATGGACTGAAATGAAATATGTACAGAGCTAAGATTAATGCCTGGCATGCCATCAGTGATCATGTGTATGAACTTATGCCATACGACTCCAAACTGCGTCCTCATAAGTTATCTGCCAAGTGCCTCTTCTCCCTCAACTGCTATACTGAACTCTTGTCTTGGCAACTGTCAGAGGGCAGGCTCTCCTTTGCTTTTTCCTGAATGGCTAAGTGAAGGGAAAGAGAAACAAAGACATGTATGACCATGCAAAGGAGGTGTCACTGTTTTTATAAAAGGACACAAGATACATGCAGCATGCAGAAATTAAGCACCACTCCAAGCCCCTGTGCACAGTAAGCAGCAGGGCGGTAGGGCAAATGCATATCTATCTAAATCTCAAGCCTTTGTACTTACTGCACTGGGGAGGTAAGCATGACCGTAAGAGGAAGAGATGGGGGATACCCGTCCCTGTTGAGCATTTCCTACAGGAGTGGTCACGTTTGAGCACTTGCATGTGTATACCTGTTTGTGCATGTCTTCTCAGCTAACGTTTACCACAACTTCATGATAGGAAGTCTCATTATTGTCCACTTTACAAGGAAAACAAAGAGGATGGCAACAAAAACACACCAAGGGTGCACAGTGCTCCAGTTTTCTATTTCTGTGATAGACACCATGACCCAAAAGCAACTTGGGGAGGAAAGGATTTATTCCATGTTACAACTTAATATAGTTCACGTCAAGGAAAGGAACCTAGAGGCAGAATCTGAAGCAGAGACACTGGGGGAACACTGGGTACTGGCTTGCTCTTCATGGTTTGCTCACCTTTCTATCTCTTCCTTCCTTCCTTTCTTCCTTCCTTCCTTCCTTCCTTCCTTCCTTCCTTCCTTCTTTCCTTCCTTCCTTCCTTCCTTCTTTCCTTCCTTCATTTCTTCCTTTTTAATTTTACAAAGATTTTTCTTTGTTTCACAGAATCTAAGCTGTTCACTTGGTCTGCTTAAAAATATAAAGGCAAACAATGGCTTACATTTTAAAATAGTTTCCTTGCTCCAGTTACACTAAAGATCTCATGCCTGTACCCAAATTGTGTATCTTCCAAGCCAAATCTCACCTTGCCTTCTGATAATATAATCCAAGATCACTTACCTACAGGTGGCATTGTACATAAGTGGCCTGAGCTCTCCCACATCAATTGCCAATTAAGAAAATGACCCAGGACAGGCCAACAGCCCAATGTTGTCTAGAGACAACAATTCCTCAGCTGAGTTACCCTCTTTCCAGGAAATTCTAGCTTGTATCAATTGACAAAACCTAACCAGCATGCACAGATTATAAGCATAGTGAGGTGGAGGTTATATGCCTGCGACTGTAAAGGGAGAGACTGAACTGAGACTCAGCCATCTGGATCCAGACCTCCTTCCTTGAGATACCACATTTGCTTCTGAGAATCATAAGTCCCCTTTACAACTAAATAACTTGTTTTTTAAAAGGGGGAGACAAAATCACTTTTTAGCTTTTCTTCTCATCTTCTTAGTACATTATTAAAATACCTGTGTATGGCTAACTTATGTTTAGAATCACACCACTGAGCACACCCCAAGCCATTATTGAATATATAAGTCTGTTTTGGAAAAAAATAAAGTTTGTTAATTATCTTTTCCCTGTATAATGTGCATGAACACAATGCTCAATAGTTTTATAAGGCACCAATTCTAATTTCGAAGCAAACAAACTTGGGAATATTTCTGTTTAATAAAAATCTGCCCCTCTGTGGCCTCTCCTCATTTGCTTGCTTGAGGCTATGCAAGCCAAAATAATAACCCATTCAGTAAATAATGGGGGACACATATTTGTATTACTATGATACCCCGAAGTATACACTGGTAGATATTAGAAAGTTATGTGAACAGTACTCCTATGGTGAGATGGGAGACCGAGACAGGAGAATCCCCCAGAAGATTGGGGGTCAGCTAGCCTGTAATACAGATGGATGAACAGTAGCAGCAGCAACAGAGGAAGTAGCATCCAATAGGTGGAAGGTAAAGGCTGACACCTGAGATCATCCTCTTACCTCCATACCAGCATCAGGGCATATGTGAGCTCAGCTACACATGCACATACATTCATCATATGCACAAAAATATTAAAAGCATGTATGTTTAGGGTGAGAGCTATGTAAAGCAACATTTCAATCACCTCTTATTAGTGTCTTAATGGAGTTTTTAAAGATCATTGATGACCTATGAACAATTTAGGGAAAGTGTATGTAGACAGTAATTTACATATATAGGAAACATTTTGTTTGGATCTCTAAGCATTTCCAACAACTCTCTCCAACTTTTGAATCCACAACTAAGTGTAGTCCCAGCCTCTTCATGTATGATGATAAAGGAAGCATTCTCTATACTTGCCCTGTCTGGATGTTGGCATCACATGACATCCAGGGCTCAGGGAAGAAATGAGGATAGATATTGAGTGTTTACTATGTGTCAGACCTGGTCTGAGTATTTTATACATATTGGAATATTAAAACCAACAAATATATATCTTTGGTATTAGTTTTACAATTTGCAGCTTTTCAGATTAGAAAACTGAATCTCAAAACAGTGAAGCAACTTCTGTGAACATTGTGGAGTTAGTAAGCAGAAAAGCAAGGATATAAAACATAGGCAGGACATCTCTGGCCAGTATATGTTTTTAAGCATCATGTTGCTTCCTAAAGAAGATGGTGCCCTTGAAATGATGGAGAAAACAACAGTGACTGAAGGAAAATAGTATTGCGATGCCTGTTTACATTCTACACAGCATTTGCTCTCCATCATCTCCTTGAGTCCTTAAAGCAGGTATTGCTACCTCCCACTCTACATCCTTTCTCACCTACCCCCTTCTTTTACTATGCTCTGACTCCTTCTTTCCCTCATCAAAATGGTCATCTTTGCACTCACTTCTTCCACTTTGCAAAGTGCCTGCTTCTTCTCGGGTGCCACGTCCTCATATAGCCTTCCAGAGCTCACTGTATAAGTCTCGTTCACTCTCTCAGTGTTTTCTTCCCTATATGTACTGTTCTCCAGAGTCACACTGTGTTCTCACCTGTTTAGATGCTTTGTTTCCACCCTAACTGGGAAGTGTGCACACCATCGAGAGACCTTGTCCAGCTTTCCCCCTCTTTACCCCCTTTTCTCAAATACGTAGCAGGTGTGTCACACAGTGGGCCACCAAAATTCATCATTTTTCTATTCCTGCCTTTTGATTGTATTTTGTTATTGTATTTTTCCTTCTCATTGACTTTTAAAACTTGTCATTTGGATATGAGATTACGATTTAAGTACTATTTGGATACGTGAGCACTGATTTGTGGCATTAGTGATTGTCTCTGGGAAATCCAGTTATGCCTTCTATCAGCTTTTCAATTGATAACCGAATACTCTGAAAACAGGTAATTTTGATAGCTCCTTGTTCGTATTTTTTGCTTACTTTTATCTTATAGCATTGGTTAAATCTTTTATATTGTTCTTGAGCTTAAATATACTGTTCTATGTTTCACCTTTATGCTGTGGGATCTTCTATATGCTGTGAATGTGCTGCTCTGATTGGTTAATAAATAAAGTGCTGATTGGCCAGTAGACAGGAAGTATAGGCGGGATAAAGAGAGAGGAGAATTCTGGGAACAGGGGGCTGAGTGAGGAGATGCTGCTATGACAAGCAAGATATAAAGTACCGGTAAGCCACGAGCCATGTGGCAAGGTATAGATTTATAGAAATGGGTTAATTTAAGATATAAGAACTAGATAGCAAGAAGCCTGAGCCATTAGGCCAAACAGTTTAAATAATATAAGCATCTGTGTGTTTATTTGGGTCTGAGCGGCTGCGGGACTGGTGGGTGAGAGAAATTTGTCCTGGCCGTGGGCCAGGCAGGACCAGAAAAACTTCAGCTACACCTTTAAATGCAGCATTCAACATTGCATTTGATAGCTAATCTTTATCATGTTGAAGAGAAGTCCTTCTTACAGGTCACTACAAGTTATGTTGAAAGCACATATTAAGCTGACATTTTATCACATATGTAAAACATTACAGTAAAGTAGTTCCTACTGTTGAACCATCCTCCTTCCTAGGAACTCTGTGGTTCACAGCTGAGTAGAGTGGTACTTCCTTCCAAGAGGGAATCTAGATATTTAACTCATGCTTCTAGTTAATACCATGATGAGGATGGTGAGTTTTAAGCAGGTCTTTACATTTGGGGTTGTAGATACTAAACCATCTACGTGACAAATGGATTTAGGTCTGCTGCTACCTGTCATATATCAGTTGAGTAACTTTTCTCTGACTGATAGTTTTCATTATGTTCTAAATCATCACTAGCATGAGGAACATGCCAACAAAGAGTGATGCCTAAATTTGAAAATTTTTTACTAATTCTTAAAATAATCCCCCATGGATTATAGAATACTAGTGTTTTATTACAGTATTGGTACAAGTTTTACATTTAATTTTAAAGAGATTGATTTTTAATTTTTGATGATTTACTCATGCAGCTTGTTTTTTACTTTATTAAATAAAATGATCAATATTTTCCAAATCAACTACTCTTGAATTAGATTGTCCCAGTCCTATACCAATGCCATCGATGTGAATCTAATCACATTCTGACTTGATTCCATGTAACGAATGAAAGCTACATTTCCTTCCATTGAATTTTATCTGCTCCACTGTAACCTGCCATTTTAGCTAGGTACAATCTTAGAATACTGATATTGTTGGCCCAATTATTTCTTATTTTCCCAAGCTGTATGCCACCAATACATTTGATTAAAATATAATTCAGGGCACTCAGCTGGAATCTCAGTAACGATGCAGAGGACTGAGACCCATTCATTCTTAGAGTAGCATTCAACCACTAGAAGCCCACTTCAAGTAGCTCCATGTTATCAACAAGGCCTCTTGCACAGCTAATAGCATCCTAAGTGCAGAACACAGCTGTGCTGTGCCTATGAAATTTATCCAATCCATTCTCATCGACTCATGTACCTGCTGCAGAATCCCCACCTTCGTTTCTAATGGTCCATATTTTATTATTCTAATAATATGCCTTATAATATGTTCTGCTAAGAGATACCACCAGATAGTTTAGTCTGTCATTCCCTAAATCATCTTTATGCATTTTATCAAGGTCATGCTACATGTTCAACCTACTGTTCTATAATTTACCTCAATATCACTTTCACTAGTCTCTTAGTCATAGTGTTCAAGTATTCCATTGCTGTTGAATAGACCCAGCTGTCACTTGATGCTTACTTCTCTGCCATATAACCTGGGGTTTTAAGTCTTGTGAACATTCTGTGACTTCCATTAATCCATTCTTTTTTTGGTGATGGTAATTCTCTGCTTGAAGATCTTATGCAGAATTAATGTTCCCATGACAACACGGAGCAAGTAAACAAAAAGAACAGAACCAGGTGGACTTGAAATTGCTCCAGTGTTTCTAGACGTGGTGATTAGTTGAAACCAGGAGCCCTGTGCTTACTGTGCAACACAGACAGATGTCTGAGTACAGCTTCAAAAGAAATTTCCATCCCACGTGGCTTTTAAGTGGTTTTAGGCATACTTGCTTTCACTAGGCAAGTCTTCAAGTGCAGCTAGCACATTACTTAGCAAAACTCCATCTTAAAAACTTCTCGATCCCATTGATTAGAGGTAATGAATTGGTGGGATTGGTGTGACTTTTAAAGACGTTTTTGTCAACAGAGAGTGCTTTCAAAATAAATCTATCTTGACCTGTTTATCATGTCAGAGTTCTATCATTCATTAATTGGTAGTAAAAAATAAAATCACAGAGTAGCTCATTTTTATGTACTGGGATGGGGCAGATGATTCTGCCGGCTCTCTTCACGTTAAAAAAGCCTTCATGGTCCTGTTAAGTGACTACAGGTTTCACCAACTAAAACAGTAGGATCAATGCAGAAAATGGAGGCTACAGACAGATAGACAGAAACACACACACACACACACACACACACACACACACACGCTGACCAAGAGATAACCTAAAGCAGTCACTGCTTCTGCATTATTTTAGGTTCATACTACTCAGTAAATGTTCCTTATGCTCTACTATATGGCTAGGAGCCTATAGTGACCCATGAAAATACACCACCAAGTAAAAACATTGATTTCATGAATGGCAGGACTACACCAAAAAAAGACATTCAACAAAAATATTTTTTAAATTATTTATTGGTGCCTCTAGAAAATATTTTCTTAAAGTAAGCAACCATTTAATGTTCATGAGCTGAAATTTATCAGGCTGCTGATGTTGGTGAGGTTTTAGGATAAGATACAACATATTCTTAACCTTCTATTTTTTTTCTATCAAGATCATCAGGCATGCAATTCTGAAACAGTAGTCAAAATTATCACGTTTATTTTTCTTCTTCTTTGTCTTTTTTTCTGCCATTAAAAAAATTCCTCCCAAATAAAAAACAAAAACAGAAAACTGAGGTGCAAGAGAAGGAATGGCCCTCTTTGGACTGTGAGCAAAAGCAATTTTCAGCTGAATACAGATTTTATAAAAACTGGTGAATGCAGTTGATTAGAAAATCTATAGGCTGCCCAGGGCTTGAATTGGAAGATACATAAAGTAATAGGCTCTGTATGCCTTGAAAAGTGAAAAGGAAAGAGAAAATGTTAATATATCACAAATGTTATGAAGACTGTAGCACCGTGGGATTCTCATTGACATTCAATATTTGTTCTCATGTTATTTTCCCCCACAAAATTGAAATCCACAATATAAAACTTCTTGGTTTCCCAGTAGAAACTTTAAAGGACAAAAGTTTGATCTTTTTAAATAAGGAAATGCACTTAAGACTAGTTTAATCAATAATTTAAATTATGATTAAAAGAAGCCAAGAAATAGCAGTTTCCATTTCTATTTTTGCAACTTGTCTGAATTGAAGTTGAAACACAGAAAAGTTAGATGAATGGCAATTGTAACAATTTACCTTATCGATATACTAAAATAGGTTGTAAGCTATTGATCATGTCACCAAACACCAAAGATTTGTAAATTGTATAATTTTAATTAACTCCTAGAATTTTATTTTAAAATAGTTACTTTATTTTCAATTATGCATATATTTTTTCCTCTGTGGGACTATGTCCTCATGAATGTAAGTGCCCAAGAAAGCTAGAGGCAGTGGATCCCCTGGAGCTGATGTTACAGGTGGCTGTGAGCCACTGACATGGGTTCAGGGGACCAAATTTGGGTTCTGGGATCAGCACTTGCTCTTAATTGCAGAGTTACCTCTTTAGACCCATAGAAAAATTAAATTACTCATTTTTTTTCTACAATAGGTTTTGTATTATCACATTGTAGGCCATAATTTTTTGAAAGCCATTTAGTTTTAATTTGAGGGGAAAAGTTACACAAAGGTGAAAATTTAAGGGTAGTTTTTAATATTATCCTTTCTGACCTTGAAATTGGACTTGAAGGAGAATTGAAGCCACTGTACCCTCAGAAACTGTCTTAAAAGGAAGGACTCAGTGTTTAATACAGCAAAGCATTTCTGTTTTCTATAAAGATGACAGTATTGAGTATCATGGGCTAAACTCTGCTTTGTTGCCCTGAGTTTAGCTGAAGGTCATTCCTAGTTTTAGAGATTAAAATCTGGCCAAGCCAATCTCTGAAAATAGGAAGAGGGTCTGAGACCATTTAGAAACTGGGAAGAGATAAATTTCGTGTTCATCTCCTTATCAGAATCTTCACTTGGCCACAGGGTAAACTATATATACTGTTGTTTCACCCCCAAACTAGACATCCCATATTAAGACCACAAGTATTCAAAATATAGATTTACTCATAGCACCATGAAAGCTAGTGTTTAGTGCATCTTTGAAAATCAAATTATCATATATGATATTTTAGTCTGACAACGAAACCTGATATAAAGCTGATCTGTACGTTTATTTGGCCTACACAACCAAATTTCTAACCCAAGTTGTATCATTCTGGTAGAATTGTTTCTTTTTTTTTTTTTTTTTTTGTTTTTGGTAGTTTTAACTTTTAACTTTTTTTTTTTTTTGGTTCTCAGTGTATTAACTGGATGGTAATCAAGTAGTATATCTGGAACTGCTGTTATATATACTTCCTTCACTATGACTGCTTTTTCTAAAGATCATATTAACATAATATATGAAGAGCAACTGAAAATTTTCCTTACTTTGTGAGCCTTCTTCGATCAACAGCAACCAAGTAGCTCTCACCCCCATCATCTCTCCTCTGATTGTTTTCTTCAGAGCGTTTTCACATTCTTGGGTACTCTAACATGGGACACGTTATCTGAGCTCCTGGCTACCCATCTTCAAATACCCTTGGCTAGGGCTCCTCTTTTTTCTTGCTTGTTCACAGTAGCTGTTGTGATGTGCTAGGAGGCTTGCTTCCTTCCTCCTGAGCCTCTTTACCCTCAGTTATTGACAAAGCTTGTTTCCTCCCCTTTTCCAGTGCTCTTCTCAAATGTCGCAATCTCAAGGGGTCCTTCCTAAACTAATATATCTATAGCAGTGGCCCCTGTTATCTGTTCAGTTTTATTTTTACTCCATCAGACTCATACTTGTATAAATGTATTCATGGTGTCTCTCTCACTAGCATGCAAACACCATTATATTTTACCCATTTTATTCAATGGGCACTACCATGGTGCTTAGAGCAGCTTTTGGGATAAGGTTGACACTCAATAATTTTTAGAAAATCAGTCCCTTACCATTGTATCCCCTAGCAGACTCTTAAGATTCCTAGAGGCAGAAAACCTTTCATCCTGTATTCCCATAGCATCTAGTTTGCAACAGGTGATAAATATATATATATATATATATATATATATATATATATATAGAGAGAGAGAGAGAGAGAGAGAATGAATGGATGAACAAGTCATTTGTGTGGGCTTTAAAAAAAAAAAACTTTCCCTAGTGGCCATTACTTATGACAGAAATTAGAATTGTCATTTGTCTGGCTTCTCAGTACACCCATCCCACATAAAGTATGACTTTCAGTAGGGGCCTCAGTGAGTAAGTGAAGACTATCAAGGAACAGTAAACGGGAATCTACTCTGTCTGTAGCCACCCCCAAGGTCCGCAGTGCTGACTAGTCCAATGTGTTGGTGCAGTTAGAAAATAACCTTTGGTTATACACAGAGATCTGAAAGCCCCCAAGTCACCCTGACTATCCCTTTGGGCCAGCCTAGACCAAAAAGCAAGATGAGTGTGACTTCTAAGAGTCTTACTTTCAGTTATTGCATTTGAATTTCAGGAGAGTAAATATTAATTTAAACCCTTGTAGCTTTGATTCATTTCCTTAAAAACTTTTCCTGACGGTTCTCTCTCTCTCTCTCTCTCTCTCTCTCTCTCTCTCTCTCTCTCTCTCTCTCGTGTGTGTGTGTGTGTGTGTGTGTGTGTGTATGCATGTGTGTGTATGCATGCATACATTATGTATGTATGCATGCATGTATGTATGTTTATATATGTGCTGCCAAAGGACACTAAGCAAGAATTAAATCTCCCATTTAGAGGTAGCATAGCCTTAAAATAATCTATTTTCATTTCTTTTGTGGTTTTATATTTGTGTAAATGAAAACACTAGAAATGAACCGGGAGCCCTAAAATCACAGGATGTGTTTTCCGATTTGCCGAGATGCACTTGGTTGCCCCTGACAAGACTCTTATCTCCCTCTTCCCTGTTGCCCACCAGCCGCAATCCTGCAGGCCTTTAATCCCAGCCCTTGGGAGGCTGAGGCAGGTTGATCTCTGAGTTCAAAGCCAGTCTGGTCTACAAAGCAAGTTCCAGGAGAGCCAGGACTACACAGAGAAACCCTGTCTTGAAAAAAAAAAAACCAAGAAGAAACAAAAACCAAAGGCAAAGCCTTGGTAAGTAGCTGTGGCTGATGGAAATCCACCAAGGGAACAGAGGAACGGTTCCTAACAACTTCGCTCTGGGTGCTCTACCAACCTTGCTAGCTCTCCAGTGCCGTGACTCCATGGATTGTATCTCTGTTTGGTCTGAAATCCCTATCATCAACAGTTCCTGATTTACTTCAGGTTTTAGTTCACTAACACTAATCTACATTAGTTTTAGATTTCTACCACAAGTCAGGGACTATAAGGACTTGACTCTAATTCAAGGATGGATTCAGAAATGGCCTCATCCCTCAAGGAACTTCACCCATTGGGGGGACAAAAGTAACAACCAGTTATAAAGGCTTTGACAGGGCCAAAAGCCTTTGGGTAGGCAAATTGAGAGTATATCAAATGGCACCCCAGAGCTTGGTGTGATCTGGTCTCCAGTAGGGGGCCAAACACTGAAACCTAAGTTAGGATAAAACTGCATAGTATTGCAATCATCAGCCCCAAATCCCTAAAGACCAACCGAGTCAAGCCGTTGTCAAGGACAAAGGTTAGAATCCCATATTCCATCAATCTAATAATAAAATTACCTAATTGATCATATTAAGGTACTATCACAATGAAGTAGAGAGAAGACACTTAATTGATAGTCTTCTCACTCACCAAGCAGTTAAAGCCAGTAAGGAGAGATG
>CABHPQ010001639.1:0-17252 GCA_902168405.1 Peromyscus aztecus
ACACACACACACACACACACACACACACACACACACACACACACACACAGGCCCTGGCTCTGCCTGGTGACCTGCTCAACCAGCACCAAGTAAGACCTTCCTTGCATACCTGGGAGCCTGCAGAGACCTCCTTGGGGCACACAATCCCATACCCTGCTCAGGAGACTCAGTTAAGAAACCATCTGGGATACCCAAGGTGAGCCAGGGACAGGACTTCACCAGCAGCGAGACGTCAACAGCAGCCCTGCCATCGCCCACCCACAGCTTGGAGTCACTGCTTCTCCTTGGCCATAGTTTTCAGGGAAATACCATCCAGTCCCCCAGTGCCTCACCAGCATGAGAACTCGTCTCTTCAGGTCTGGAACAGAGACCCAGCAGGCTTGAGAAGGAGAAGCTACTTGGGAACCCAGAAAGACTACATGGCAACCCCCAAATCAGAGAGCGAAAGTTGTGATGGCTCTGAGGGCAAATTCCTCCCATGTCCACTCAGCCAGAGCCACCCTGAAGGCCCTGGCATTCCTGGTCCCCTCACCGCAGTCCCGATAGGCAACCCCTATCAAATCCTACCTCTGGCTGACAGCTTCTTGGTATTAATGATCTTGGCTGCATATTCATGGCCGGTACAGAGCTTGACGCATCGTCGGACCACAGAGAAAGCCCCCCTAGAGAGGATGCGGGGCAGGAGAGAGATATAGGGGGGGGGGGGGGGGAGAGAGAGAGGGAATGAATTAATCTCCTGAAGACACTTTGGAACCTACCCACTGCCAGGCCTTAGGCACATGGCCAATGAGCAAAGGAAGCCTATGCCCCCCCCCCCCACAGTCCTGGCTACCCTACTTGGCATCAGTAGGATGGAGCCAGACAAACACTCTTGTGGGGACTTTGTGAGGAGGAGCAGTCATGCCTTGAGAGGGTCCCCACTCAATCCCGGTACAACACCCAGGTCCTGATCCATCGGTCAGCTGGAATGAGAGGCACCCTCAAGTTCATGATACCCTTGCATGTCCTTTCCAGAGGCAAGGCCAGGCTGGAGCACAGGTGTACTCAGGGGATTGATGCAGCTGGATACCAGGAGTCACGGAAGGTTTGGGAGTAGTATTGTATCGCTTAACTGCAAAGTCAGGGGCAAGGACCCCCTGGAATACACGACTGTCCCTGTATCACAGAAGAGGACATGGAGGTCCAGGGTGGGTCACAATATGAAAGTCCTAGAACTCATGGGTGTGGCTTAAAGTGGCAGCAGCCTGGGGAGAGGCTCTGAATGCTGCCCACCAAGCTGATGCAGAGACCTGGAGCGGAGGGGAGAGAAGGCTGGACCAGGCCAAGCACTCCCTGGTCCGGCCCCCACATCCACCTCTGCACCCCTAAGGTACTCTTCTCACGAGGCCACGTCTCAGATAGTGACCACCATTGTTTCTTTTTGGTATAGTCCTTTGAGACGAGTCTTTATAAAAACATACTATTCACTTTCCTAGGGAAGAAATAAGTAACTGGTCTCCATCTGGCTCCCGCATGGCTCAGGCCACGACGGTCAGCTGTTCCGCTCCACAGCCCCTGGGCTCAGTGGCTTCAGTTCTGGGGCTGAGACAAGATCTCACCCAGGCTGGCCACCATGGCCTAGCTGCTGTGACCCTGTGGACAGGGTGAGGGCTGCTCAGGGACGGGGGTGGCAGCATGCCCTGTGTCCATTCAGTAGCTTCTTGTTCCATTTTTCCATTTATGTGCGAGTTTCAGTCTCAAAATATCCCTTTGTAAGGAAAATGTAAAGAAAGAGTTATTTGGTTTTTTTTTTCCCTCTCTCTCTCCCAGTTTTCTTCTTTTTTGTTGTTGGCCATGTTGGAAGGAACCCAAAGCCTTGCACACTGTAGGGACGTACCCCACCTCTGAACCGTACCCTACCCTGGACTATTATCCTTCATAGCCACTGTGTCTGCGCTGGCTTCCTCCTGTCTGTCACTTCCTGGTTTCACAGGTTGATGTACCTCTAAGAGACTCAGTTTCCCCATCTACATAGTGAAGCAGCAGGGTCTCACAGAGCGGCTGTGTGGCTCTCTGTCCCAGCCAGCCTCATCTGCTGTGCGTCCTCACTTTCCCTCAGGACCCGAGCTGCCATCTATGTTGCTCATGCCCACAGAGCGCCGCCCACAGCCTGGCTGTGCAAGCATCTTCTGTGAGGTCCCGGCCAGCCCCTGAAGGGAGTGGAGACCCTTCCTCTCCTGTGCCAGGGGCAAGACCTCACAGGAGGCCAAACCGTGCATGGCTGAGATGTCAGATACTGTCTCAGTTGGGGAGCCCATATACAAAGCAGGGTAGAGGCCCCTACATACACACACCCCCTCTCATCAGCAGAGCAGGCTCCCAGCTGCTGACCAGACCCAGGGAAGGACCCGAGTGTCTGTGAGCCACAGCCCTGCTGCAGCGCAAGGGTGTCCATACACAAAACTACCAAGAGTCTGTGGTGGGTGCACAGTCTACAGACTGCTTGGAGGGCTCCCTCCCCAGCCCAGATGCCCCCTTTTCCTCTGCAGAAGGCTGTGTGCTGTCAGCTTGGGCTAGGCACCCAGCAGGGAAGGAAGAAGCCAGGCCTGGGCAGCTGCCAGAGGGAAGGAGGAACAGGGATGAGGCTGTGAGGCAGGGAGGTACAGGCACAGCCAGGCAGCCGGTAAGTTCTCAGTAGGAGCATTTTCAATGGTGAAGGAGGCTTTGGCCTCAGCCACAGGCAGGAGACCCCATTCTAGTGACTCAGACACCCTCCAGGGAGAAGGTCGCTGCTATGAAGTGAGTAGGAAGGCCGACCCCCGGATGACTACTGTGCCTGCGCTCAGCGCCCTGGAGCCACCTCTTCCATCCCTTGGAAGCCAGTTCTGAAAAGGGCTCCTCGCCATCACAGCCATCCCCCAG
Source organism: Peromyscus aztecus (assembly GCA_902168405.1). NCBI lineage: Eukaryota > Metazoa > Chordata > Mammalia > Rodentia > Cricetidae > Peromyscus > Peromyscus aztecus. The sequence goes on from CABHPQ010001639.1 coordinate 2,902, forward strand.
ACCACTGCAGGCCTGAGGAAGCGGCTGCAGAGCTACCCTCTCCTTCTCCAGTGACTCTGACAGTTGCCAGATGTCACTGTCACAGGAATGCCCCCTGCAAGTAGCCACAAACATGTTTAGTATGTACCACACAGGCGGGGGGGGGGGGGGGTGACACCTTGGACATCTCCAAGGGCCTGGAGACCAATGTCATTGCTTGTCCCCCTCAGGACTCACAGCACCTGTCACTCATAGCACCTGTCACTCAAATGAATAATTACTGAGAAGCAATATGGACAAAGATCTTTGGTCTAAACTGTGACCCTGTCCCTGCCTCGGGCTGACTCATAGGCATCCTTCAAGACCCAATTCACAAAACTAAGCTCCTCTGAGTATCACCCCTCACAGGGTCTCATGATAATTTCTCCCGTTTGTTTCCATCCCCCACCCCCCCCCCCCCCCCTACTCCCTAATACTGGACCTAGGACTTCTTCATACCAGGCAAGTGCTCTACCATCTAGCTCTCTCTTTTTTTTTCCTTTCTTTTCTTTCTTTATTTTTAAAAAACTTTTTTTTTCATTTTACATACCAATCCCAGTTCCCCCTCCCTCTCCCGCTCCCTCACCTCCTCTCATCCCCCCCCCCATCCACTCCTCAGAGAGGGTCAGGCCTCCCTTGGGGAGTCAACGAAGTCTGGCACACTAAGTTGAGGCAGGACCAAGCCCCTCCCCACTGTGTCAAGGACCTTTTTTATTTTTTAAAGACAGATTGTCACCAAGTTGCCCAAGCAGACCTTGACTTTTTTTTTTCTTTTTTTGTTTTTCGAGACAGGGTTTCTCTGTGTAGCTTTGGAGCCTGTCCTGGAACTCACTCTGTAGCCCAGACTGGCCTCGAACTCACAGAGATCCACCTGGCTCTGCCTCCTGAGTGCTGGGATCAAAGGCATGCACCACCACCACCCAGCACTTTTTTTAATATGTAATATTTTATTTATTATTTTGAGAACTTCATAGATGTATAAATACATTTTTATCATATACACCCCCACTCCTCTCTTCCAACTCCTCCTGGGTTATCCCAACACATCCCCTTCCCAACTTCATTTTTCCCAGAGTCCACGAAGGCCTTGAACTTTTGATCTTCCTGCTCGTCGCCTTGAGTGGTAGGGCTTAGATTCTCCACTTTATTATGACCATTTGTCTGCCCATTTCTGCCCTTCTCCACTGGGGCTCTCTACAGGCAGGCCTGTGTCCTGCCCACCCTGAATTCTGGTGCTAGGCCCCGCCCTGAGTCTATGGCATGGAAATCAGAACGGACTGAAAGTGCCACAGGTGTTTTGGATGCTGGAGCTGCTGGGTCTTGGTGCTGGTCCAGCCTAGCAGTTCAGGAGTGGCTGCCGGTGAACAATGGCCAGGGAGAGGAGCGGGAAGTGAGAGGGGCCTGAAATGGTTTATCAGGAGGGGTTCCCTCAGGCTCCTATGAAGTAGGCAGACCCCATTAGAGTGGCCCAGAAAAAGGGGGTCACCTACCAACACTGGATTACACAGTCCGACTCAGGACGGGCAGAGTCTAGGGAATGGGAGCTTGAAGGCCCTCTGCATCTAAGAAGGCAGGCAGGATGGGCAGCGGCATCGCTCACCTTGGAAAACAGCACTGGCTCCCAGACCAGCCACCTACCCTCGGCAACAGGGGCAGAAAAAGGTCCCGAGGGAGTTGGACACAAAGCGATTCAGCCCGACACTCCTGCTAGACACTGCGCGAACTTCATCCGAACACCAAGGTCACCTGTGAGACGCCTGGTGTGGGCCGTCTGCTTCAGAACTAAGGAGAAGGTGATTTGAATAACCTGTTCAGATCACGAGGCCCCAGGGCACCAAGCCCGTTATAGGGCTTTTAAAATCAAATAAAGCTAATTAAAACAAGAAAATACTCTTTGAGCCCTGATTTGCTGAGAGCTCCAAATGCTGTCTCATTTACCACAGGATCAACAACAGTACCATGCAGGACTGGAGCCCTGGAGCTGGGCAGCCAGAGGCCACTACTCTCCCCACCTGCTTTATCACTGGGGTGCAGTAGCCTTTGCAGTCCCCGGGGGAAGGCTCCAGGGGAAAACAATCTGTCCTGTCAGATGTGACCACAGGTGACCAGGGAAGGTGTCAGAAGGTGCTCAGTCTTCAGAGAACCCATCTGCCCCTATCTTCTCAAGAGCCTGGCAATTCCTGGTCTATGACAGTCTGGCCACCTACTATCCCCAGCTCTACTATCCTTCACAGGCAGCATCTGGCTTCAGGATCTCCAAAGACCCTGGCTCTGAGATGTCTCCAAGCCAGCCAACACCAGGAGCCTGCTGCTTGTTGCTAAGCATCTGTGGTTCCCACGGACTATGTCAGAACTCCCCATTCCACTCTGTGGCTCTCTCTGTCCTATACCAGGGCTTGCTCGCTGCAACTTAGCCCTCTCCTGCTGTCCAGGCTGCCCCTTGCTGCCTCATCACAGTACGGCCACTGCAGACTGAAGCTGATGCCCACAGAGGAGGCGGTAGACCAGTAGTCTCAGGTTGGTAGTGACTAACTCTGGCCAAGATTCCTGTTGTGGTGGATCACGTCAATTCCACTCTGACAAAGACTGAGTTACCATGGTTCCCAGATCTTGGAGTATGGTTAAGATGCTGGTAATGACATCCTTTGTCCTCACAGACCCTGTTCAGATGCCCTCTGGGGACTTCAGATGGCAAGTGGATAGTAGCTAGCTGTTCATCTTCTCCTAGACCATGTCCGGGTGAAATGAGATGATCCACGCAGATGCTACACAGCATTGTCCAGCACTCAGAAAGTACGAGCCACAGGATTCTGCTTCTAGGATGGTGTAGACAGGGAACCAGATCCCTGCCCACCCCACAGGAGGTCACAGAGTCACTGCAGATTGCACTCAGGACAACTGAGTCAAAGGGGTGTTCTTAGTCACCCCCTCAAGGCCGGATTCGATCCCCTTGGTGGACATTTCCCTGCTCCTTTCTCTGCACCCTCACCTTGTATTCATGCCTGATGGCCTCCTCTTGCCACCCTAAGCTTCCCTGCCTCTGTCTTGAGTCTCTGCTGGCCTGTGCCTGTGAGGGAAGCGAACTATTTGCATAAGTACACCTGCCACCAGGACTTTGGCCCTCTCCCACAAACGCCTTTGGTTGCCTGACAACGAGGGACAGTGCATTTCACATCCTCCCAGAAGCCAGCTACAATGGCAGCTCAGAGCTGAGTCGGGGACTTTGCCATCCACAGAAAGGCTGCCTGCAATTCCAGGGCGCCTATGTTTTAAGGGGAAAGATGCCTGGGAGCCTTGAATAAAAATCAAAGCTCCAATCCCCCTGCCCTGTTGATGAATGGACATTTCCCAGTCTAAGGGCCCATGGGGGTCAGGAATATGCCCTAGGAACAAGCACAGTACTCCTAGATGACCCCCAGAAGATCCTCTCAACAGGCCCACCCAAACAGATCTCCACAGGGGAGCCTCCTTAGCAGAGCCTTCCCACTAGACACCACCTTCTACTTCTAGCAGAACTTTTTGGAATAAGCCGAGCAAGCAGTGGTTTTATTTCCTACTGGAAATTACTAAATGGCTGTTTTGAAACCTCCTCCAACCATTTGTCTATTCTGACCTGGTCAGTTCCAAGCAGACTCTACTGATCAAGTCAGAGTTAAAGACAGATCAGAAGGTGCAAGTCCTAGCCACACCAAGGGCCTTCACAGTTTATTTACCCTTAAGTTGCTATGTATGTGCTAACCTAAACAAAATACCTTCCTCTCTCTGATCATAAGGAGCTCTTAAAAGTGAAGATGAAGAAGCCTTTTCTATCATCTGTCTACCCATCCATCTGTCCATCTATTTATCCTAATCTAAGATGGGGTCCTGGTGTTTTCCAGACTGATTCTGAACCATTGGTCTCAAGCCGTCCTCCCAATTCAGCCTCCTGAGTAGCTGGGACTATGTGTTCACATCAACACGCCTAGTCGTTTTAACACTGACCTAAGCAATTTGCTAGAAACACTAACCTTTGCTTGGAACAGAGTATTGATGTTACTGCCAGATTTTTCTTTTATATGTTTTTCAACTCCTAAGCAACAATACAAGAACAGAAGCCATCTATCCACCCATCGCTAGTAGGAACTGCCTTTGCATTATTATAATTATGATTACCATGTTTGCAACAGAGTAACCAAGGTCGTTAAGAGCACACTGGAGTCACTGTGTCCTTCCTGACCTGCACATTGCCCGTGCAGGTGTGGCTCTTGTTACACAGGAGTAGCTTGTCTCTGCTCCCTGTCCTTGTCCCTGCCGGTATTCCACATGCCTTGGACACATCTTCAACAGCATCGCTTTGCTGTGTGGACACCCTGGGAGGGACCTGCGGTACTGAGGTAGTGACTGCTTCACTGGCCCTGGAATCAGAGCGGTGAGGAGAGCATTCCAGCTGTGTATCATTCTAGACAGAAGCAAAGCCCTCAGAGAGAAGTGCTTGCTGTCCAGTACCACCCACAGACGCCTGGAGGGCAAGCCTAGCTCCCAGGCTGTCTGTCTGTCCAGCCCTGCCCAGCAGCCAGACATCCTGGATTCTGAGCACTGGGCTTGAGGTGACCCTTGTGGGGAACAAGCATTTAGACAGCCCTGAATTCTGTCTGCATGCACACAAGTTCCATGTGGTCTCCAAGCACCAAATATGGCTTTCTCAGCAAGTCGTTGCTTGGATTTTGCCTTTTCCGTGGATGTTACTGCATACGTAAGGCCCACACTTTGACGAGAGCCTCTTCTCGAGCTGTGGAGAGCGTCCCTCATTTGACAGCTGAGTGCTTCTCCGGCAACTGAGGGGTTGCTTCCAATTTGCCATCTCTTAAACAGCCTGCCGTGAGCAGTTTGGTTATTTCCACAGAGTTCATTTCCAAAAGCACAATCATTGGGTGCTTTTACCTTAATTTACGACCCTAGCGACAGCCAGCCATGCTCCAGCTGCCAGGCACTCTGGCCTGGTCTCTCTGAGATTCCCCAAAGCTCTCCCCTGCTCTGCACTGAGGATTCTGGTTCTTGGGATGTAGATGGATCACCCCAATCTATGCCTGAGTGATCACACGATGTCCTCTGTATATCTGTGTGACCTTTCCATGACAACAGTCATGTCTCTGGTATGACCCCATTCTAACTTAATGACATATGAAACTACCCTATTTTATTTTTAATTTAAATTTTTTTTTATTTATTTACTTTTTCTGGTTTTCAAGACAGGATCTCTCTGTGTAGCCCTGGCTGTCCTGGAACTCTGTAGACCAGGCTGGCCTTGAACTTAGAGATCCGCCTGCCTCTGCCTCCCTAGTCCTGGGATTAAAGGCGTGCGCCACCACTCCAACTCTATTTTTGATTTTTTCATCTTATGTATTTTGTGTTTGTTTGTGTGCATGTGCTTGTACGGTGTGTGTGCGTGTGTGTGTGTGTGTGTGTGTGTGTGTGCGCGCGCGTGTGCGTGTGTGTGTGTGTGTGTGTGTGTGTGTGTGTGTGTGCGCGCGTGTGCGTGTGTGTGTGTGAAGTGGAACATTGGAACATTCTTCTTTTTTTTTTTAATGTAGGACTTTTCAGGACTGTGAGTCTCCCAGGAGGGTGGCTTTCTCCTAACCTATTGACTACAGAAATCTTCATTCAAACAAGGCTCCAAGAGAGCTGGACCTTTTGAGAAATGAAAACTGGCTGCTGCTGGAAGCTCTGTGTGACCCACAGAAGCCCATAATGGGGGCTTCTGAAGGGTGAATGTGCTCATCCATCAGAATACACAAAAATACACACCCAGATTCCTTGGCCTCACCCCAGGACCACAGCTGCTGCCCTCGGAGGAACCGTGAGCACATCTCAGATAGAGAAATCCCCAGCGGGGCACCCATCCTCTCTCTGCAGTCTCAACTGGGTAGGGTTAAGCTGAAGGAGACACCCTCAGCTTTCTGTGACCAGGCCTGTTGCCTGGCAAAGCTCACATGTGTGCAAATGGTGGTACACTGGAACCCTGTCACTGTTACCTCATGAGTTCAGGTGCTGTTGGTGCAAGGATGTCTATCCTGGTGATGATCCTCCGTGGCCTGTGTTCATAACCGTCTATTAGAGTTCGGTCTCACAGGCAGCAGCACCTCTCAATCTGACCCCTCCCTGCCCTAGCTGGACTGTCTGGTTATGCTGGGGTCTGAAGGCAGCAAGATCCATGTGTTGGGGAGGCATTCTGGGGCCAAGTGATGTCTAACAGGCTCTTGGAGGCTCCTCCCCAGCCAGGGGAGCTATCCTGTGTTCTTCTTGCCTCACGTTCAGGCCCCTGTATGAGGTATGTGACGGGAGCTGAGTCTCTACCTCCCTTCCTGGATCCTCCCCATTCCCATCGAAGTCCCTAGTGTCACAGGCTGGCACAGGATGCTTCTGTCTGCTTCCCACACAGGGACGGGTCAGGAGGAGCGGGCAGGACCACAGGCCTCCTGGGCTGCTGCCAGTGCAGTGGACAGCTGAGAGGGGCATGCGTGGGCAGAAGCAGGGATACGGGATGGCTCATCAGTCACCAGGCACTGACTGCTGACTCTCCCGTCCCAGCACCAGGCCAAAGATTGGCCGCAGAAGTAACAACTGTGAGGCAGGAAGAGCCCCGGGACACAGCTGCCTGCATGTACAGTGGTTGACCAGAGATGTCCGCCCTGGATCCTAGGAGGGCACTGTGGGCTGTGTATCATAGGACCCCTGGTTTAGAAGGACCCACAGGTCAACAGGCTGGTCCTTCACTTTCCAACATGAATGAATCCTGTCTCCTGGCCCTCTACTCCTCCCCCCATTCAGACACTGAATGCTCTAGAAATCTGCCCTTGACTTGGCAACTGGTATTTCCACAGTAAGGGGTCATAGGAACAAGGGTGTGGGTGGTCTCAGGCAACTCAGACCTGCCCGCTATCCTTTTCTGCTGTAAGATCTAGGATAATTTCCCCCATCTTGGCCCATTCCCCATTTTGCCAATCCTCCCCCATAATGTACCAGGAAGCACATACCAGCCGAAAAGGTCACACAAGGCTGGCTTGCTCATCTCCCTGGCACCCCAGCCATGACTCAGCTGAGACTCATAAGGCATATTAATAAATTTCTAAGGTGAGCATATAAGGGTACTGACCTCTCCAGGCTCCAACATGGCCATCCTTGGACCACAGATGTGATCTATCCCTACCCCAGCACAGAGTTAGCCAGGAGGCAAGCACGGTCAGACGCAGGTGGCGGTGAGAGCCTACAGATAGGGCTCGGCAGACGTGGATGATGTATTTACCCTAGTGGATACGCCTGGAATAGGGATGTCAAGGGAAGAGGATCAAGGCTCAGCACTCCGAGCTCAGAGCTATCAAGGAGACTTTCAAAGAGTGTGGCTTTAAATCAGGCAGGCCAGGGTAAAATAAGTTCCGGGTAGGCGCTTGTGTTTTGTTTCGTTTAAAGAACTAATTTGGGAAGCAGAGCTGAGGCATTTTCTGGTCCAGCAGGAGAAGCTTAGGAGCTGCCCCTCCCCTTCTTACACACAAATCTGGACATGTTTAGAGGTCATTAACTCTTCCTAGGTCCACCAGAGAACTGAGGTCACAGGCAAGCTGCTGTTCATCCCCTTTGCACCCAGACTGGAAAGCCAGGCAGATACAGTGAACGACAACTTCGTAGAGCTCAGGCTTTGGAGGTCAGGACTGGGGTGGACACACACTCACCTAGTGCCGAAGGCTCGATGTGGACAGGCCAGCCTCAAGGGCAGGCACTCATCCTTTTGTGAGTCTAACTCCACGAGCCCTGCCAGCTCCCACCGTGAAATCAGAGGACCATTCCCTAGCATCAGGCAGTGGAGGGGGGAAGTCGTCATTTTAAATACACTAGAGCATTCTGTTCCTCTTAACAAAGCCTACTGCCCAGGATTCCGGCTAACTAAAGCCAACCCCAATCCCAGCCCCTTCTAGATGTGAGAAGCAGGCATGAAGGTCACAGCCTGGACACTGAGACCTGAGCATGGGGTGACAGAGCTCTCTCCCCAGCGTGCCAGCTCCGGGCCACTGAAGGCCTGTTTACCAGAGTGGTGTCCACTACATGATGTCCATCTTTCCACCAAACACGACAGATCAAACAAAAGGACAAAAAGACACAGCGAGCAGGCTCCAGTGTGGCAGGGAGATGCTGAAACTGGCAGGCTGCGAGCAGGAAAACAACTATGATCAACATGTTAAAGGCACTAATGGGAAGATTGGAATACACGCAGAAGCAGATGGGCAATGTGATCAGAGAGATGGAAATTCTGAGAAAGAACGAAAAAAAAAAAAAAAAAAAAAAAAACAACCCTGCTGCACATCAAAGACACGGACAGAAATGCAGAATGCTCTACGGGAGCTCAAAAGCGATGGGCGGGGCTGAAGAAAGGACGAGGGGGCCGGGGAAGAACCGTGAAGAGAGGACGCCCAGGACCGTGACGTGGGCGAGGACAGGAAACAACAAGAGAATACTGGAACGGTGACCGAGCAGGCTCCACACCACGCGCATCTAAGGAGCTCGGACGACGGGAGGTGGGGTAAGATTACTAGCTATCACTTTAGCTACTATTCTCTCTTTGTTCTGCTTCTTTCTGTCCTTCCTCTTCTGTCTGCTGTCTAGTGAGCATTTTACATTCTGATTCCATTTCCTCCCCTCTCTCTCTCTCATCCTCGCCCCTCTCATCTGCCGGGGTATCTTACTTCCCCATCAGCTCTAATCACCAAATACGTTGTTGCTGCTATTGTTTTAATCAATTATTATCCGCTCGATCAAGTAACAGTATTTTTATTTATTTATTTAAGACATAGTTCATATCACTTTCACTTGCTCCTTCTCTTCCTTTCTGTAGAACCACGTTTCTGACCGATGCCATTCTTTCCTTTTTGAACATCCTAATGTTTCCTAACAGACAAGTTTACTGCAAACAACCCTCCCGTGGGTGTTTAAGAACACGTTATTGCTCCTTAACAACAGCAGCAACAACGCATTTGGTGACTGCAGCTACTGGATAAGTGAGAGGGAGCCACACAAGAAGCCCACAAGGTGACGAGCCACCTTGTCACCTGAGAGTCACGGCAGTGTTGAGTGCGGACTTGGATCAACTGTGAGTGATACTGCAAACTCTAGGGTAACTACAGGATCATGACAAAGAACGATTACTGATACACGGGACTGAAGAGGGACAAGGATGAGAGAAAGAGAAAGAGGGAAGGAGGGAGGGGGGAAGGAATCAGCATAGAAAATGTTCAGTTAGGCCACAACAAACAGAAAAGGGAAAACAAAAAGAAACAGGGGAAAAAAGGAGAGAGAAAATAGTAGCTAATCTGATAGCTATTAACCTAAGGATATCAATATCAACTGAGTCTAAATACACCACTTAAAAGACACCACTATAGCCAGGTGGTGGTGTTGCACACTTTTAATCCCAGCACTTGGGAGGCAGAGGCAGGCAGATCTCTGAGTTTGAGGCCAGCCTGGTCTACAGAGTGAGTTCCAAGACAGCCAGGGTTACACAGAGAAACCCCGGAGTATAAAACAAGACTCAACTATATACTGTCTACAAGAAACCAACTTTCAAAGTAAAGACACAAACAGATTTAGAGTAAAGACACAGTATCATCCAAAACATCCTATCAAAATTCCACTAACTCCCCCACCCACAGAAATAGTAAAATCTATCCCCAAATTCATATGTAATCCTAAAAGACACCAAATAAGTCAAAACAATCTTTGGGTCGGGGAAGCTAAACAAAGTTAAAAGACTCACATCTCCTGATTTCAGAACTCATTACAAAGCTAAGGTAAAGAAAATGATATGGTGCTGGCATAAGAATAGACATACAGACCAGCAGGAGAAAATATGGTCCACCAATCCGCAATTAGGATGCTAAAACCATTCACTACAGAATGGACAGTCTTGTCAACAAATGGTGCTGGGAAAATTGGATAATCACATGCAAAAGAATGAAGCTGGGTCATGTTATCTACCATAAATCAAAGTTAGCTCAAAATGGACCAAAGCCTAAATTTAAGAGATCCAATTACAAAACACTTAGAATAAAACACAGATGGAAATCTTCATGACATTAGATGTGGCAATGATCTCCTAGATGTGACACCAAAGGACAAGCAATAAGAATCATAAACTGGACTCCATGAAAATACAAAACTCTTGAGTATCAAAGGACACTAGCGGGAATGGGGTGTGACCACCCAGGGTAGCCTAGCATTCACGAGGCAGAGCTAAATTCCCAGATCACACACATGCACACGAACACGGACAGAGACATGGGCGCAGACACTACCAAGACACTGAAAAGACTATCTACAATATGGGAGAAAATATTTGCAATTAATATATCCTATAAGAGCTAAATAAAAAAAAATTCCTAAAGTCAACAACAAAACCCCAAAGCACAATCCTAAATATAAGAAACAGACATTCTTCAAAGAAGACACACGGCCAGTAAGGGCGCTGAGAGATGTTCAGCATCCGGTAGCCACAGTCACTTCCCGTCCATTAGGATGACCACTTTGACAACGAAAACAAAACAAACAAAACACAAGAAAAACTTTAAAAACTGAACAGAAGTGCTGGCAGGGAGGCAGGGGACTTGGAGCTTTGGCATCGATGATGACATAAAATGATAAGACAGCCTGGGGTTCCTCAAAACAGTTAAACGCGGGTCAACATATGATCCAGCAATTCTAGGCGAAGCCAAAGAACTGAGAGCAGGGACTGAAACAGGTACATGGACACCACACTCACAGCGGCACTGTTCACAAGTGTCTAAGGCAGAAGCAATCACACGCCCATTGAAGGATGAATGGCTGAGCAAAGGGCAGCACATGCCCACACAGGGAAGGTTACTCAGCCTCGGCAAGGAGGAAAACCCTGGCACACACACACTACAATATCCATGAACTTTCAAAGATTCACTAAAACAAGCCAGTCCCAGATGATGAACGCGGCAGGTGCCTCCGACAGGCAAACCCATAAAGCGGGTAAGAGCGTGAGGGGGGCCTGGAGGAAAGGGGAAGGGAGGGCTGGGGTCCAGTGCACACAGCGCTTCCCCTGGAGCACAAGGACAGTGTGAGTGTGCTCAGTGCGACTGAACTCTGTCTTCAAACGGCTAAGACTGTGTAATAGATATAAAATAAAATATAAGAAGCATTTTGATTAGTCATAGGGCACTATAAATAAATGCACTGATATGCAAACTAGAGAAAACAATAGTGGACAGGGCCAATAATTTACCACTGACTTTACTATTGATTCATTGGTCCATTTCTTGAATCTGCCACTTCCTCCTTATACATATGATCTTGAGATGAATTTTCATCTGTAAATGAAAACAGTACTTTAGCTAGAGTTTTTGTAAAACTAAAAAACAGTGCATGTGATGTGTGTAAACAATCTAATGTTATCCACAATCATGTTTTCAATAGTCAAAATGGTACATTTTATGTGATGTACATTTGGCCACAATTTTTTAAAGTAGGTGGAGAAAGACACGCTCCCTAAAATAAAGCTTGAGTCATTTCAGAATGAGGGAAACTGTGAGGCACACATGGGCCAGTTCACAGCGATGGAGCCATTTTTCAAGACACAGCAATCCAAGACATGGGCACACGCAACAGCAAAGTGTCGACCCGAGACGAAGCTGCTGGAACTGTGAGATGAACTAGACAAACCCACCATCACAGCTGGAGATGTGAAAGTCGGGACCAGAAAAGGACAGAGCCAGGGGTTGGGGCGATGGCTGCTGCAGAAACTGAAAGACTTGAGTGTACGCCCCAGAACCCACATACAAAGTGATAAGGGGGGGTGGGTACACACTCATAACCCCAGCGTTTGGAAGGTGGAGATGGGTGGACTGCGGGGAGGGTTGCTGGCCAGCCAGCTTAGCCTACTAGTCAAATTTCAGGCCAGTGTGAGCCTGGGTGGCACCTGAGGAGCAAACATCTGAAGTTGTTCTCTGGCCTCACACACACATGGATGTGTGCCTGCACACACATGAACATATGTATGTGCACACACCTATACATACAGAAATGGAAAGATCTAGCAGGCAGAAACTCAGGAACCATTACTCATCTGGACATGAAGGAGGTCTAGAAACAGCAGATCTACCCTCCATTCCCAAACTCACATCAAATGCTCATTGAGACAGATCCCATGCTGGGCCATAAACACACCTTGAGTTGAAAAGAACAGAAATCAAACCATACATTTGGGCTGTGATGGACCCAAACTGGAATAAATTACAGAAATTACAGAAAGCTTGAAAAATCCCAACACACCGTTATTAAATGCCATGTTTCTAAATTTTATAAGGATCAAAGAAAGGGGATGTAGGAAAAATTTAAAAGATATTTTGATTAAAAAAATGAAAGTAGACCTCATCAAAAACTGCCAAATGCAGTTAGAGTGGAACTCAGAGGAAATTTTATATCAAAAAATGAATATATTTAGAAAAGAAAAAAAATCTAGAAATCAGTAACTTGAGCCGCTTCTTAAGAAATGAGAAAGAGGGATGGGAGAGATGGCTCAGTGGTTAAGAGCACCCGCTGCTCTTGCAGAGAACCCAGGTTCAATTCCGAGTACCCACATGGCGATGCACAGCCATCCCTAACTCCAGTTCCGGGGGACCTGAAGCCCTCTTCTAATTGCTGTGGGCACCAGGCACATGTACACATGCAGGCAAAACATTCATACACACAGAAATAGATAAGTAAAAAACGAACAGGAGAGGGGATGAAATGGAAAACAGGCAGAAGAAAACTAAAAACTAGAGCAGAAATCAGTGAAACTGTAGACAGGAAATCAATGCAGAAAATCAACAAAGCCAAAAGCTTTGAAAAGATCAATGCCGGTGAAAAACCGCTGGCCACGCTGGAGTGTGAGATCCAGATGAGGTGAAGAAAGAGAGCAGAACGCAAGAGTGGGATGAGGAGAGAAGAAGAAGAAGAAGACGACCACCACAGAGATGAAGGCAGGACCGTCACTACTGAGCCCACGGACACTGGAAGGATGGGGAGGGGCCGTGCGGACAGACCTGTGGCTGGGTTTGACAAACTTAAAGCACATGGAACAACTCCTGGAAAGACATCATCCTTCCACAGTCACACCGTGCTAGCACATACCTGTAGTTCTAGCACTTGGGAGCAAGAAGGATCTCAGGTTCAAGGCCACTGTGGGCTCCACTGGAAGACTGTCTCAAAAAACAAAGCAAGAGAGAGAGCTTCTTTGACCAGGTCAAGGTCTCTCAGAGAAATGCAGTGAGTAACTGACAGCTTTCCCAAGCAGAAAGAACCATGCTCTAATTTGTGAGTTCTATCAGAATTTAAGAACGGGTAACAAGCCGGACATGGTAGCACACATCTCTAATCCCTGCACTTGGGAGGCAGAGGCAGGTGGATCTCCATGAGTTCATGGCCAGTCTGGCCTACATAGAGAGTTCCAGGATGGCCAAGGCTCTATAGTGAGACCCTGTCTCAAAAATAAAACAAAAGGAAAGTGTACCAATTCTCTTCCAGAAAAAAAAAGCAAAATGAATACTTAACTTATTTTAGCCAACCAGTCTCACTAATACCTAAGTGAAGATTGCCGGAAGGAAATCGAAAGCATGATCCTAATTAATCTTAACAATAAAAACCTGGAGTCAGATATCGAGGGTGAAAGCTGAAAGATCAGAGAAGCAGAGCAGCAGTCACTAGAAACTTCTTACCTCTACAAATCCTCAGACCAAATGGGGGCTGAGATCCTGTCACCACTCACCTTATATTCCTGTCTCCACCTCCCAAATGCTGGGATTAAAGGTGTGAGCCACCAACGCCCACCCGGCTGTTTTTCTTTTAGACTGGCCCAATCTCGTGTAGTCCAGGGTGGCCTTGAACCCCCGATCTTCCTGCTTCCTCCTCCCAAGTGCTGGAACTAAAGGTGTGTGCCACCACTGCCTGGCCTCTAAGGTTAACTAGTGGCTAGCTCTGCCCTATGATCGCCAGGCAAGCTTTACTTGTCAGAACACAAACAAAATATCACACAACAGAGATCTGTGGTGGAGATTTTTCATAAACTAGATGCAAAAATCCTTAACAGAGATTTCTAAGTTGAAGCCAGTGGAACTCTCCCTTGGTATACAAGGCTGGCTCATGTTCAAAATCAATATAATCATGCCATCAACAAATTAAAGATGAAAAATAATGTGACCATACAGATAGCAAAAAGAACATTTAATAAAATCCAACGCTCATTACGGCACACACATTCACACACACACACACACACACACACACACACACACACACACACACAC
>CABHPQ010001639.1:17262-36406 GCA_902168405.1 Peromyscus aztecus
CACACACACACACACACACACACACACACACACACACACACACACACACCCTCAGCAAACTAGGAATACAGTAGAATGTCCACAACTTGATAAAAAGAATTGACAAAGACCTACAGTTTCTTTCACACTTAAATCTAGATACCATCCCACAAGACCAGAAAAAGCAAGGATGTCTCCTTTCCCACTATGATCCACCATCATACTGGAAAGTCCCAGCTAATGCAAGTAAGACAAAGAAAAGGAAATGCAGATCATACTGCTGGGAATGGGAAAATATAACCATCTTTGCTTAGAAATGACGCATCTACGCAGAAACCCCCTCCGACCAACAAAAACCTAATCACAAGTGGTACAGAAGGGCGGGAGGTTATTAGGTTGGTATTTAAAAATCAACTGCTGTCTTATAAGCAATTGGAATTTGAAACCTGAAATATAATAGCATTTACGTCAGCACCACAAAAAGTGAAATAAGTGGGCGTATCTCTGGCAAAATATGCACAAGATCTAATAGGGAAAGAAATGAAATGTGGATGAAAAAAATGGAAGACGGAACTGACTGAGGAATGTTAAACTGTCGTGGATAGGCTGACTCAGTTTGTGAGCTGAGCTCTTCCCAGCTTCATCTACAGGTGAAACACGAGCCCAACAAGATATTCTGTGGACAGAGACAAACTTACTCTAAAGCTGATGTGGGAAAGAAAAAGATACAGAATGGCCAACACAACATTGGAAGGAAAGAACACAGTTCCAGGTCCCTGGAGACCCGGTGGAGAAAAAGGGGGGTCTTGTCAACAACTGTGCTGGCATGAGTGAACATCCAGATGGAAAGGAATCTAGACACAGATCTTTTTCATACTTAGACAGTAGCTCTGGCTGGCCTGGAACTCCATCTGGACCAGGCTGGTCTCGAACTCACAGAGATCCTCCTGGC
Source organism: Peromyscus aztecus (assembly GCA_902168405.1). Taxonomy (NCBI): domain Eukaryota; kingdom Metazoa; phylum Chordata; class Mammalia; order Rodentia; family Cricetidae; genus Peromyscus; species Peromyscus aztecus. Next base: position 18,194 of record CABHPQ010001639.1, read on the forward strand.
TCCGCCTCCCGAGTGCTGGGATTAAAAGCCCTGACACTTCAGAGGGCAGTTGTTGGTTTCCTACATAATTAAAACTACCCTGCCACCTGAACCAGCAATTACATTCCCTATGATGTGCTCTAATTAGCTGCAAAGTTATAGATCCTGAACACAGACGCTCCTGTAACTCCAACTCCAGGGGATACGATGTCCTCTTCTGGCCTCCTCAGGAACTACACACATGTGGTGCTCACTTACATACAGGCAAAGCATACATACACATAATATAAAAACAGACGAGTCTTTTAAAAAAAATTAGAAGAATACAGGATGGGTAGGTGTTATGGTTAGAATATGAAATACCCTCACAGGCTCACATGTTTGACCACTCAGTCCCCAGGTGGTAGCTGTAAAAGCGTCATGAGTTGATGTGAGACTTCAGGGTATCTTGAGATGATCTTCTGTTTCCTGACCGGATGTGATGTGACTTGGCTGCCTCTGCTCCCGTCGCCAAACCTTCCTGGCACAGGTAGGCTTTCCCTTACACCGGGAACCCAAACAAAGCCTCCCTCTCTACGTTTCTTGTCAGTATATGGTCACAGCCGTGAGAAAAGCTACTGATACAGGGGTGGGGGAGGGACAGAAAGGAGCCCCGTGCTTTCTGTCCCTGTAAGCATAAAATTACTTTAAAAATGAAGCCCGTTTAATAAAACAAAAACAAAACATTGTTGGCAACAACAACAAAAATCTTTTCTTTTTCTTTTCTGGGCTAGAGAAGATAGGAAAATTCTGAGTTTGAGACCGGTCTGGGCTACCTAGTAAGAGCCTGCCTCAAAATGAAATTATAAAGTGACAAAAGTATTTTTCTAGGATACAGAGAAGGATTTTAAAAAGCAAACACAGAGAAGTGCCAGCCACAGGACAGCGCTGATGCACTGGCCACACAGGGAAATGTCAGCCCTTGAGTGACAAGAACCCACACAGCGTTAGGAGATGATACTTCAGGGTCCTGGGGGACAGAGTGTGACAAGACATGCCTTACACTGAGCACCTGGGTGAGGTCTTGACCGTGGCACCCCTAACACACACACACACACACACACACACACACACACACACACACCCTGCTCTGCAGAAGGAGAAGACTGCGGGCAGGGGAGGGGAGCAGGCAGGGAAGAGGGGAAGCAGAGGAAGAGGAGGGTCAGGGGGAAGGGTGAGAGCAGAGGGGAGGGTGGTGGGGCTCGGTGCTGGAATCCCCATATTGTTAGCACGGTCTGGCTTTCGGCACTAGGGACAGGCCCTCCGGCTCAGCCACATCTTTGACATTCCTTAACTGCCCACATCATGAGGCCTTTAGGCACATCGAAGGCTGACCCACCCCCCGGCTTGGTGCTTACGGGCCTGCAGCCTGAGCCATGGTCCTCATCCACAGGAGAGCTGAGCCTGAGTCTGGGCAAGGTGGCTTACCATCACACGGACTTCTGAGGACCTGGAAGACGGACAGGAGCTGGCTCTTGTTTCCTTTCCTGCTTTTACAAACACAAGCCTTTGCTTATTTTGTGACCACTGCCTGCTTCGTCCGTTTATCAGCTGGAGTGCTGGCTATTTTCTTATTGACTCCTTAGGTGTTCTTTATGTGAGGGAAACCACCTGTTCATCCCCTTCAGCACCAATGCTGTGTGCCACGGTCTCAGTGACATAGAAAGTGCTTGAGAGGATTTGGTACAGAGAACATTCTTCTGTCCCAGAACATGAGGGTGGGCACTTTGAGGACAGAACTGTATCTTCTCTATATCTCGAGAGTCCCAATGTGCAGCCACCTCTGCCTGTCAGGGGATCTGGCACTTGATTGTCACAGGACAGGCTCTTCCCCCCAGTGCCTACCCACAGGACTCTCCTGTTGTTACCCCCTCTGTTGGGATGCCTGGGGCAGGACAAGGTCACTCCATCTTTAGAGGGGACGAAGGTGGGCAGAAGATTACAAAGAAAGGACTGTGCGGGCCCCAGACATGGCCTGTGTCCTAATCCTGTGCAGAAAGCACAGGTGACCACTGACACCCAGACCATCTGTGTGATGCCTACAGAAGGCACTTTGCCTAGCAACAGGCCTGAACACGCAGCGCTGTTCCAGTCTCTCGACACTCCCCGCTGTGAAGCCAGGGACTGGGTGGCCATCTCTTCCCAGGCATCTGTCCATGCTGGTCTGTCCTTGTTGCCTGCCAGGCTGGGCTGGGCCAGAAAGGTGCAGCAGGCACGGACAGCACTCGGTTATTGATGGTCCTCTGCAAAGGGTGACTTGTGTCCTCAGCCCAAATCCCTATCAGCTTTATTTATATGCCAGGCACCCACGACGACAACCACAAGGTCCTCAAAGTACCACCTTGGCACCAGGCGCTGTCCCAAAGAGCCGCCAGGCACCAGACCAGCTCTGAAAGAGGGGCCTTACTACAACCAGATGGGGTCCTCCTTTGAGAAGGCTGCCCAGCTGGAGGAGGGCTCTCAGGTCAAGGCCATACTACTGGCCAGGCAGGGACAACTTCAAAACCACTGTGATAAGAAAGTCCAGAACCTAAGCTCTATGGATCTGGGAGCTGCACTTCACCCTCTGGGCCTGTCCTGGATGTTTGAGCTCTGGCTCCATCATACAATGTGTAGACGGTCCTGAAGGAACACAAGACATCTCCAGATGCAGAGGAGTCAACTGGCCTCAGGGTGAGAGCACAGACAAGGGTCAGGACCAGGATGCCGAGACAGTCTGTACTGTATGATGACTCCCTGGCCCAGCTTGACAACTTCAGTCTCCCCTATGTGGCCTTAGAGCATGCCAGCAGGAAGGGGTCACCTTGGATAGCAGCCTGTGACATTGAGACATCTGTGGGACATGAGCATCTGAATGTGTGCCAATGAGGAAGAAACTGTCCCAAATCGTGAGCTGAAGGAGAAGCAGCCCAGCAGCAACTCCCACAGAAGGCCACTGGCAGCAGCCACACCACCACCTTCAAAGGCATCACTCCAGAGCCTGCCACATCCTCCTGGCAGAGGCTGCTGGTCACTGTGCCCGGGAAGGGACAGTGGGGAAGTCACCACGCAGAGACAAGAATTGCATCAAACCCCAGAGGGTCTGAAATTACCTTTGAACAGTGACAGCCAAGGCCGTGTTGGCTCATGAAGGACAGGCGAGGAGACATGGCATTCCTAGTCTGAGGAGGGATCTCAAGAACCCTGGGCGCTGTCTGAGCAGCAGCTACACTGAGAACACACAGCCTCCCAACTCAGTGAGTGTCTACTCTGTCCCTCTCCCCTGCAAGGCGTGCGTCATTTGAAGTTTCTCACGATGAGGGATCTGTTACTTTTCTTGTTTTACTGTTTTGTTTTGGAGACAGGGTTTCTCTGTGTAACAGCTCTGACTGTCCTGGAACTTGTTTTGTAAACCAGGCTGGTCTTGAACTTGAGATCCACCTGGCTCTGCCTCCCGAGTGCTGGGATCAAAGGTGTGCGCCACCACTACTCGGCTTCTTGTTTTATTCTTAAGGAATCTATATTACACGCAGATCTGTGTCCATGTCAGTTGCAAGGCACTAGCCCATCCTGCAGGAAAGTTCAGCAGAAAGTCTCATCTGCAAGAACCAGGTTTCCACAGAAACCAAGGAAGGGCCCACGGGCTGCTCTGCTCCTGGTTTATAGGTGGGAGACTGAAACCCATGATGCAAGGCAGCCCAAGGCCAAACAGACCAGCAGTTCATAGCACATGCCTAGCAGAAGAGAACATAGAGCATGCCCATAAAAATGTCCTCTACACACTGGCATTCAAAGCTGCATCATTCACAGGGTGGGTAGACCTCAGGTGTCCACTGATAGGTGAACAGATGCATAAAACATGTCCACCTAGGCCATGGAACAGACTCAGGAGGGAGGTTCCTACACATGCTTCCACATGAGTGACCCCGGCAGACACTGTGCCGAGCAAGACGACACTCTGTATGCTCCCAGCCTCAGAGGCAGAAGGGAGAATGGAGGAGATTGCCAGGGCTGATGGAGGACGGGAAGTCAGTGTTCAAGGCAGGGGTGGTGGGGGAGTGAGCAAGTGTGACTGTCACACGGCAGTGAGTGTTGTTGATGCTACCGTCCGTCCGCATGTGTGAGCCATCAAATGCTAAGTCTCATGTGGAGTTTACCACAGGAAAGAAAGAAATGTTCTGGTGGTACATGTGGTTGTGTCTCCGGAAATCTTTAAGAAATAATGGAAAGGGGCTGGAGAGATGGCTCAGTGGTTAAGAGCTCTGGCTTCTCTTCCAGAGGACCTGGGTTTGAGTCCCAGCTCCCACATGGCAGCTCACAACCATGTGTAACTCCACTCCTGGGGGATCCAATGTCCTCTTCTGCCCCCTCCCCCGCCCCCGCACACGGCACTGCATACAAGTGATGCACAGACACATGTGCAGGCAAAACTTATACACAGAGATAAATAAAGTTAATTAGTTAATAATTAAATTAAAACATTTTAAAAATCAATGAAAATAAAAAAATTTAGATAAAAGAAATGACATAAGCTGGCACTTGAAACACTGCCTTTAAAATGTTCTGTTTTGGTTGTGTGGTGCTGGGGTGGAATCCAGAGCCTCACACATCAAGAAAGTGTCTACCACTGATCTACACCCCCTGCTCTTAAAATACGGGTCTAAAAAGAAGCCCTACAATACTGTGTGACCAATCAAACCTTAGCCTCTGGTGATAAATACTACAGATTCAAGTGGGCGGGGGGGACAGGTCCTATAATGGTTCTAGGCAGTAAATAGTGAACTAAAAGCCAACGGGGATAGGATAAGCTTTCCGCATAGGCCCTGGAAGCCACACACAGAGCAGGCAGCCTCTGCCCCTCCCCAGCTCCTGCACCTGAGAAGATACCTTGCCACGGAGAAAGAGACAGAGACCCTCCGAACAAGACAAGTTATCCATCATGTCTGCCGCTGGCAAAGATGAGTGCCGATCAGTGTAAAGAGAAAACGAACCTGAGCCTGCAGAGGAATCAACGAACCTGAGCCTGCAGAGGAATGGGGGGGGGGGCAAGGGCACCAAAACCACGGATCGGGGCAGGACTTGTGAGTGAAAGATATTCTCCCCCCAGTCCCGGGGGTTGTTGTGACAAAGAGATAAGGAGAAAGGGAAAGAAACAGAGGGCCCTGGTTGGTGAGGTCTTCATCTCTGCAAGAGAGCAGAGTAGCTGAGCTATGTTCGTCTCTAGGGACACGATGAGACCCGTGAGTCAAGTGTCTATCCAGTCCGTGGTGGCCTGATGACACCAGGTTCTCACTGACCCCAGGCATGCAGCCCATGGGAACCCACCTCCCATCCTGCCACCCAGCCAGAGTCCTGAAAGGCAGCCAGTGCCCACTAGCTCTGGTCCACATCTCACTGATCCTTGGTTGACTTGCAGGCCAACCACCTGTGTGTCCTGGGAGGCCCACCACGGAGGAAACTGTACTGCTGTTCTGTGGACCACACCTCCCAGTAAGTAAAGTGGATGCTGATGGGGTTACAAGGGCACCGAGTGCCAGCTCATGCTGGAGTATAAATGGGACAATACTACGGAAGAAGAATATATAAGGTGAGGCCACAGTGGAAGCAGAACCTTCAAGAAGGACAGTTCTGGAAGCGAATGGAACCAGGCAGGCTTGTCCTCACCCCTGTCTCTAGAAAGGACGGGTGTGGCGTGAGTCTTCCACAGTCACTAGAGCGTTTACAGCTCTGGCTTTGCCCCGAGGAGATCCCAGGTCCTCGACACTTCTCACCTAGTGGGAACCTGACTCTGCTGTGCCTGGAGCCTGAGCTCCAGTTGAGCTCACATCAGGCAGAGGCCCAAGGAACAGCTAAGTTTAGAGACACGGTCACCAGGCACCTGTCAGGTGCTCTGGTAACAAGAGTGTTTCTCACCGAGTGGTCTGTGGAGGCTTCCCAGCGGAAGCTGGCTTGACAGAGCTGGCCCTTCCACATCTCCCTTCTGGAAAGTCTGCATATTAAGGCAGGCCCCGGGGCCTCTTGAGGTATAATTCACAGAACAGCTCACCCAGTTAGAGTGTATGACCTAATGGCTTGCAATATATTCACATAGGTGGGCATCCATTAGCACGATCCAAGTTTCACATTTCATCACTCTAAGTTCTACCCCATGGCCATCATTCCATATCCTTTCTTCCCACTTCAACTGAGGACCAGTGAGATGCCGGCCAGAGCCAGTGGGTACTGGCTGCCTTTCAGGATCCTGGCTGGATGAGAGATGGGTCTTCCAGCCACTTGTGTGTGAAGGGTTCATGTGCATGTGGAAACTTTTGAGTTCCCTCAGGTGCCATCTACTTTTTTCTGCCTGGGACAGTCTCTTTTTGGCATGTAGCTCACCATGGCGGCGAGGCAGGCTGGCCAGTGGGTCCCAGAGAACCACCTAACTCTGCCGAGCTGTGTGTTTTTGTAAAACATGGGTTCTGGGGATAAAACTCACTTCCTCATTCTTGCAAGGCAGCCACAGTTCACCAACGGAGCCAGCCCACTCTGGCCATTTTATAAATTGGGTTATTCATTTTGCTGTAGTGAGAGCTCTGGGTATTGAGAATACATTGAGAAAACATACACGGTTTTCAAACCAGTTCTCCCATCTATCAGCTGTCTTCTTTATTCATATCCTTTGAAACACAGAAGTCTTAATGTTGATGAAGTCCAATTTACCTGTTTTTCTTTTGTTTATTATATTTTAGTGCCATAACTAAACAACCATTGCCTAATTCAAGGCCACACGTTCGCTCCTTTTCCATCTAAGGACTTTATGGTTTTATCTCCTACATTTTAATCTACGACCCATCTTGAGATCATTTTGTATAGGTCAGTTTCAACTTCACTCCTTTGCGTTTGTACACTGTTTGACTGCTGGTTTGTTTTGAAGCCCAGTCTTGTTATGTGCATCCTCTTACATACAATCCTGCCTCAGCCTCGTCAGCTATGGGATTTATAGGACGTGTCCCACCACAATGAACAATGACCCAATTGTCCCTTTGTTGAATGAACCATTATTCTTTCCCCCACTGAACTGTCCGGGTATCCTGGTCAAGCATCGACTGATGGGCAGGGAGCTAGCTCAGCAGTTGACTTGAATTCACAAGGTCCTGTGTTCAATCCGAAGCACGAGCAAAAACAACCAACCAAACAAAAACTGAGCATAAAGGTACAGGTCTAGTCCAGGCATTCAGTTTGGATTCACTAGTCTTGCATTATCTTTCTGCCAATGCTACAATGTCCTGATTGCTCTTATCTGTGTAGTTTTGAAACCAAGATACTGGATCCTCCAAGTTTTTTTTTTTTTCTTTTATAAGAAAAAAATTTTATTGGCTATTCTGGTTTTTTGTTTGTTTTTCAACAAAAGGTTTCTCTGTGTGTCCCTGACTGTCCTGGATCTCGCTCTGTAGACCAGGCTGGCCTTGAATTCACAGAGATTCACCTGCCTCTGGCTCCCAAGTGCTGGGATTAAAAGGCGTGCGCCACCACCGCCTGGTCATTTTGGCTATTCTGGATCCCTCAAATTTTCATGTAAGTTTTAGGACAAATTTGTCAAGTTTGGTAAAAAAAGAAGGACCCTGTAATATTTCAAATGTTATATTGAAACTATGGTTAAGCTGGGCATAGTGGTGCACACCTTTATTCCCAGTACTCAGGAGGCAGAGGCAGGTGGATTTCTGTGATTGAATGCCTGCCTGGTCTATAGAGTGAGTTCCAGGACAGCCAGAACTACATAGTGAGACCCTGTCTCGAAGAAACAAAAAAGAAAACAACAACAACAACAACAAAAAGGCACTGTAGTTAAATGTGGACCATCTTGCTGCAGTTTGAATCTGCAATCTCTCCCAAAGGGCCCTGGAAAGGCTTGGGTGTGGCTGACAGGCTTTTGGGACCTGATGGATTCTGAGGCTCTAACTCACCGAGGTGTTAATCACTGATGGACTCAGAATGTGAACACATCCCTGGGAGGTGGTAGAAGGTAGAAAGTGGGATCGAGTTGGAGGAAGTAGGTCACAGAGGTAGGGGCTGGAAAAGCAATTCTGCCCCTTCTGCCCACGTCCTGCCTCCTGTGTGCACTGAGGTAAAACCCTTTGTCCCAGCTGATGCACCCGCCATGACGGTGGGCCTCACCATGCATGAGCCCAGAAGCAAACAGGCCAGTGACCAGCACTGCAACCTCTGAAGAACTGAGCTGGAGTCAGTCTCCCAGGAACCAGCCTCCTGGGGTATCGTGTTTCAGGAATGCAAAGGTGGCTATTAAGTAGCCCTTAATAGTCTACTAACCCATGACTGGGGGTGCTGCTCCATTTATTTTGGTCTTTACATGCTCTCAGCATGGTTTGTAGTTTTCAATGTGCAAATTCTTCTCTTCTTTTTTATTTTATTTTTTTTATGTGGTAGTAGGTATTGAACCCAGGGCCTTAGGCACCAATGACCTCACCCCCAACTCCTCTTTTGTAAAACTTAGCACTATATTTTATTCCTTTAGATGTTATTGTACATGGAATTGTTTTTTGAACTCTATTTTGGGATTAAACATTGATAGTGTGATGAATTACGATGGATTTTTGTATCAGTATCCTGAAATTAGCTGCGTTTTTTTTTTTCTAACAGTTTTTAATGGAGTTCTTGAAATTTTGTACAAGATCACATCAACTGCAAACAGTTTTACCTACTTTTTTCCAATCTGATTATTTTTTTTCTTGTAAAAATATCCCTGGCAAGAACCTCATCACTGTGATCTATGAAAAATGGTGACATCACTGTGGATTTTCATAAATACCTTCTGTCAAGTTAAAGAAGGTTCCTTCTACTCCAGTTTGCAATATTTTTTTTTTATCAAGAAAGAGTCTATGATTTTGTCAAACGTTAATACAGCTTGAACGCACATTTCACGTTCAGTGTTCAGGTTCATGTATTAAAGGTGTGGTCCCAGCCGGTGGCACAGTCTGAGGCACCTGGTCGGCAGGAGTGAGGTGCTAGGGGCAGGTCTTGGAAAGTGAAAGCCCAGAGCTGGCTCCTTCTAGCTCTGCTTCTGGGTCCTGTGGAGACATGGGAGCTTCTCTTCGTGCTCCTGACACCACTGTACCACCTCCCATACATACCGGCCCCCATGTGATGAACTGAAACCCCCCTGGAACTGTGAGCCAAAACCAGCCCTTCCTCCTCACGTCACTTCTGTTGGGGACTTTGGCCCAGCAGTGAGAAAACAACTAACAGAGGGGCCGGAGGGATGGCGGCCGGAGGGATGGCTTAGCAAAAGTGCCTACCATGTAAACGTAAGGACCTGAGTGCAGATCTCAAGCACCCACTTAAAAGCTGGGCAAGGTCGTGTGTTCATAACCCTAACTCTGGAGTAGAGGAAGAAGAGCCGAGACAGGTGGATTCCTCGAGCTCATTGGCCGGCCAGTCTAGAAATGCATGAGCTCTAGACTCAGTGAGAGACCCTGTCCCCAAAACTAAGATGGACGAAGAAGATATCTGATAACGACCTCTGACCCCAGCTTGTATGTGAATCTATGCATACCACACCACGCACATATGTTCACGTGTACACACACACAAAAAAAATTTTAAGTAACTAATAGAAATGCTTTGTCTGCATCCATTGCGATGGTCAGAGTGTTTCTTTTTTTATTCTATCAACACTGCCTGGTAGAGAGATTTCTTTCTGAATGTTTAACCAGCGTTTGCCATTTTGGGGATGAATCCTACTTATCATATTGTATAGTCTATTTGTGCATTGATAGGTTAGTTTTATTAATTTGTTTAGGAAGTTGCATATATATATATATATATATATAATTTTTTTTTTTGGTTTTTCGAGACAGGGTTTCTCTGTGTAGCTTTGGCGCCTATCCTGCAACTTGCTCTGTAGCCCAGGATAGCCTCGAACTCACAGAGATCCACCTGGCTCTGCCTCCCGAGTGCTGGGATTAAAGGCATGTGCCGCCACCACTGCCCAGCTTGTATTTCTATTCACAAAGTATTCCCATCTGTAGTTTTCTTCTAGCATCAGTGTCTAATTCCTTCTAACATTAGAACATTAACATGGTCCAGTGTCATTCCTGAAGTAAACTGGGAAGCCGCCCACGGAGGCTATGGTGATTTTCTAATACAATCTCTAGTACAGGTCTACTCTGATTTCCTAGTTCGTCTTGAGCCAGTAGTTTGTGTCTTTCTAAGAGCCTGTTGAGTTCACCTAGGTTATCTAATTTGGCACACAACTGTTCACAATAGTTCTGTGTAATCCCTTCTGTTGGGATGGTAGTAATGTCACCTCTGTCCCTCCAGAACCAATTAGAGCCTCGCCTTACTTCTTTCCTGGCCCTACTACCTCTGTTTATAGATGTACCCCTTCCTCCTACCTGATGCTCCAGGATTCCAAGAGGTGCTCATCTCTTGTTGCCCTAGCAGGTGCTCCTCACTTGTCCTAGCAGGTGCTCCTCACTTGTTGCCCCAGCAAGTGCCCATCTCTTGTTGCCCCAGCAAGTGCCCATCTCTTGTTGCCCTAGCAGGTGCCCATCTCTTGTTGCCCTAGCAGGTGCCCATCTCCTGTTGCCCTAGCAGGTGCCCATCTCTTGTTGCCCTAGCAGGTGCTCATGTTTTTTAGCTCTCATGTCTTTGACCTGCGTCTCCCCACGAGCAGGAGGCAGGCACCCTCGACTGTTTTGCTCACTATTCCTCCCTGAGCAGCCAGGAGAATCCTGGCAGATGGTGAACATGCAATCAGGTTTGTACAATGAATGAACAGGTCTACGGGGGAGAATCAGGAGCAGACTGTAACTACCACTCTCAAAAGAAACAACAAAACCCTCCAGTCTGACGGCCACTACCATCGCGCTAACACCAGAACCTGAACTGCGGCTGGCCCGAGCTGACACGCGCTGGGAGTGTCTAATCACTGCAGGTTTCCAAGTCAGAATATAAAAAGGAATGCAAAATATGTAATAATTTTTCATTGATTACATGTTGAAAGACATTTGAGATTATATGTTAAATACGTTATTAAAATTCATTTACTGTTTCTCTCTTGATTTTTTTAAGTACTAGAAAATTTTAAATCTGTATGACCACATTTTCTTTATTCTAGATAGTGCCATTCTAGACAACGTGTACAGAGTAGGATTCATGTCATTGTGCATTAACAGAAAACAACAAGAATTCCAAATGTAGTTAGTGAGGCTTTAAAGAACCGAGGGGATCAGGTAAGGTCATCGGAGACACCCAGGAAGTTTTCAAACCTCCTGGTGTTCCTCCCCTCTTGTCTGATGAGGTGGGCTGGGTGAGGCTTAAACTCGGCCAATGATGGAAAGCCACTACCCCAGTCATCTTCTTCTGCAGACCTTGCTCCTACTATACCCCCAAGTCCCCTAACCAATGATCTGGATCAAACCCTTCAGACTCTGAGTATCAAATTACCTTAATGTACAAGAAATAATGGGAAGAATTCCATTACAAGATAGTGGAAGGATGCAAATCTCCTACAGGCTGGTCACTGGGCCAGCACATGAGGGCTGGAGGCCCAGGCTGCCACTCTCAAAGTGGCAAAATCAGCAGATCACGTAGAGTAAGCCATCTGGGTACCCCCGAGGACTGGGTACTGCCTGAATGGGAGATTGTGTTGTGGTTCGGGGAAACAGTCACAGAGTAAAGCTTGAGTGGCCTACGACATTGCTGAGCCACTGCTGAACACCCACTATGTGCAAGGCACGGTCCTAAGCCACTGAATGTTGGCTCCTTGCTGCAAAAGGCACGGTCGGTGGACACGTCGGCACATCATAACAGCTGGCATCTCCCCAAGAGGAGAGCCCACCTCTCCACTCTAGACTTAAGGTACGACTCACAAAATAGGAAGACAATGTCCGAGGGTTTCAAAATCCACCCCTGTGCAACTGTGGACCTGGATCTTTCCTATAATGCAATCTTAAATCACTGCCTAGCTCTTACCGGTCTGTTCTAGAATTCAACAGAAATGTCTATCTGGCTTGACAAAGAATCACAATTTCGTTGTTTTAGGATCATCATGGCAATACTAAAGCACCCTGTCCAAGGGCAGCTGAGCCCTGATCAAGTTTATGACTCTAACCCAGGAGACAAAAGCCATCCCAAGTTAAGACAGCTGGCACACCACCTTTGACAGAAAAAGATATTTTTATAGCCAATAAATTCAGATTTTCCTATGCATAAAATATATGCTTGTATGTACTATGCCCACATGATAATGCTTGAAAAACCAAGTTGATACATAATGCATTCTGTCTCGCCACTAACAAAGTGACTTCAGCTGTAAAAGATGCTTCACAAAGCTGGGTGTGACGGCTCAAGCCTGTAATCCCAGCACTCAGGAGGTGGAGACAGGGGGATCAAGAATCCCGGACCAGCTGCAGCTCAAGGCCAGTCTGGGCTACATGAGACCCTGTCTCAAAAAGAGGACAAACCAGATGCTTTACAAAGAACAAATCAGATTTCTTGTTTGTAGAAGGGCTAGGAAAGTGGGGTTAGTTTTAGAGCTGTATTATAAAATTTCCAGCAAGGCCACAGATCTTGCTGGACTAGGAGATACAAACTGAAGGGGGTCTTCTAGGGGTAGAAGCTGTGCTTAGATTTATTCCCTCCTACTGAATTAATTACTTGCTGAGTTTCAGGGTAGCTCAATTCAGACTCTTAATCTCACTGTCCTCCACTTTTGGGAAGTCTTAAAAAAAATACCAGAATATATACTTTGGCTCCTGCAAGGGAGACCTGGGACTCCATCTCCCTTAGTACCAATGACCTTGACTTTGACAAGCATCCATGAGGGCATTTCCCTTCCAGAGCCCAAAGCTTCACTGAGCACACAGCCCCTCCTTCATTACCACCCCACGTTCCTAAAGACCAACTGGGCTCTGACTTCAAATACAGGGCCCTTTCATTTTCCATCACATATCAGAGGATGGATGCCAAATTTGGGTTTTAAAAAGATAGCTGATAGATGTACACCCATCTCTCTTCTAAAGAGGCACAATTCATGGCCATGGGAAAGACTTTCTAACGTGAGGGGGCTCAGGAGACGATCCAGGCAGTAAGTAAAGTGTGTGCCATGCAGGTATTCGGGCCGAGTTCAGCTCCCCAGCACCCACAGAGAAGGTTGGATTTAGTTATATGCACCTTAATCCCAGCACTGGGGGTGCGGGGGCGGGGAGAGACGGGAGGGTCCCTGAGGCTTACTGGCCCAATAGTCTAGCCCCAGTGAGAGACCCTGTGTCAGAAAATAGGGTGGAGAATGGCTGAGGAAGACACCCGACTGGCCTCCATAAGCTCCTGCGCACACATGAACACTGGGGCAGAGGGCTGACTCTCTGACATGAGGGGTTGTTGTGAAGGTAAACACATCATAGAGCCACATACATGACGAGCCTGCCTGTTTTCAGATCACATACATGATGTGGTTATGTATGTACTACAGCTGTACATATACACATACCCTTACGGTGACAGTCATGGTTCCTGGGGTGGGGGGGAGTTAAAGCAAATGATCACATTTTACTGCGTATAACTGCTGTATTACTTGATTTTTTTTTTCATCACAAGACTATATTACCCTAGTTTGTTTAACGAGTAAAATAAAATCCTAAGTCTTGCTGGTCTCAAATGGGGTCAGGGTGTTGGTTGTCAGGGAGAGGTGATAAGAAGAAGTGACATTTTCACAAAGGAGATGTGGACAGGGCCCTGGGTTTGGAAATGCACAAAGATAGTGTAACAAGCCACTGGCTGGAAGACAGTCGTGGTCCTCAGGAGCCTGGGGTCTGAGGGGACCACAAGCTAGCCAAGAGTCTGCCAGCTGAGTGATAACACTTCCAAAGCACAGAACAGAGCGGCCTCTTCAGCTCCAATGAGCAGAACTAGATTTCAGAACAAACCCCTCGATGGAAAACCTGGCCTTTAGGAAGAGATGGAACTGCTCTGTGCCCCTCAGTATCTCCCCCCGTAAACCTGGAATGACCACAATACCTGTCCCACAGACGCGGCATGTCAATATAAGAAGCACCAGAGAAGTGCAAGGGACTGTCACCAGAACGGAGTCCGGCAGCAGGCATGCAGATGTATTCTTAGCTCCCAGCAAAGTAGGTTATGGTATAAAAATACCATTAAATAGTAACTAAACTAGCGTCACCTTAATGCGCATCTTGCCAGCAAAGCCAGCATGTGCAATTTCTTTTTAAATTACCCTATATTAGAGAATCAAGACCAGGGCTCATTCTGGCGAGCAAGCCATCAGGCAAAGGCCAGAGGTCCAACTACCCCTTCCCCTTAGATGACGGGAAGCCCACTCTGGCCAGGCCCTGAGACTCAGCCCCCAGGCAGGAGTCCCAGCCCCTGCTTTCATTCAAGTAAATCATCCAGGCCCAGGGTACACAAGACAGCACAGAAGGAGCCGTGGGGACAAGTGGATGGGGGCAGCCCTAGCCAAGGCCCTGAGGCAGAAAGGGCCTGGGGTCCTCCAGGGCAGCAGGGAGAAAGCAAACACAATAGAAAGCTCAAGATTCTTCCTGAACTCAATCCCAGAACAAGGTAGTGTCCGGAGCTGAGCTGCCCTGGATGTCCTAAGTTTATTAAGTACCAGCAGTCCAGAGCAGATCAGAAGAAACATTAACAGCAGGCAGTGCACACACACCCCCAGCCTGCTCTGGATGCTGACTGGGGGCAGGAGATGGAGTCAAGGACACATTAAGGTCAATTCTGGGCCTATGGGAGTGGGGCCAAGAATGGTGAGAGTCTTCTGGGCTGAAGGTCAAGGGTGGTCTCCACAGCCCAGGCTTGGCAAGGTAGTAACCACAGACGCTGTTGTAAAAATACCATTAAGTAGGAGTGTCCACGAACTCCGGAATTATATCCAAAACTTATGGAAGTACTTTTCTCCAGGGAGACCATCTATATTTTAATAAGACAACAACCCTCTAAAGTGGAAAACTCACATGCATTAATCCAGAACTTGCAGTCACTTCCTGCCCATCATCCTTTCCTACCTGCCAAAGCCAGGGTTGGTGCGTCGGGCTCGTAGTCCATGGAAATGGGGATGGCGAGGCATGGTGAAGCTCGCCAGGAACCCTACCACCAGGGGCAAACACCAAAGTAACTCTCATCCCTTGCACCAGCAACCATGTACACAGTGTTGCTCCCATGAGGAGCAGTGCCGATGATACATGATGATCACACCATGATCACCATGTGGCGGCCATGGCCACGGCCTGTCAGCAAGACAATCCTGACTGAGAAAACAAGTTCTGGATTTGTACATGAAGGTATAAGAAAACTGGGAAGGATCATATGTTGATAGGAATCCTTGTATCTGTATGAATGCGGAGAGGAATGGGAGTCTTTGAGCCAGGACAGGAGAAGAAAATGGGCTATTTAATATTTATTTGTCATACATTACTTGCTATAATTTTAAGATAAGGCTTTAAGACAAAATGATGAACAACTTTCAGTTCTGGGTAAAAGAGGCACCAATGTTTATTGTTTCTAGGGTTTCTGGATTTTTAAAACACATCCAATTTGAAAATATCCTAAGGCTGCCCCATGTGGATGGAGGGCTTCCCCACTTTGCACTGTGCTTGCTGTGGGCCCCGGGTTCACGGTGTCTGCATCCCAACAGCATATGAACCATCAGGCAAGAACCAGCTGCAAAGAAAGACACACACTGAGGTGTCTCATGGGCTGGGCCCCAGAGAGCCATTCCCCTCTGCCAGCCCACCTGCTGCCCAGGCCTAAGGAAGGATAGATCCGGATCTGAGAGAGCCAGGAAGGGAGGGGGAAGCCCAGAGCTGCCACCAGACAACCAAGAGCAGCTGTGGGCCTGGGACCAACCCTTTGGCCAAGCAGGGAACTCAGCATCTCCTGACTGGAAGCCAGGAGCTACAGCTTTAAATAAACTTGGATGTGTCTACCTGGGGCTGTAAAGCAGTACCAACTGTGCCCTAGGCAGGCTCCGTCAACAACTAGCCAACATGGCTACTGGGGGGGGGGCAGATGGTGAGTTCCCACAGTTTATCCTGAGGTCAACATCCCCTTCATCCCTCTCTTGGCCCATCCCTGGGGCCTGGCATCCAGCATACAAAGGTATGCTGGGCTGAGCTGACCACTCCTGACTAGCTGGACCCTCCACACCAGACTTGGGGTCTCACCCTGGCACCTGTGTGGCGCCCCCACACTTTGGGTGAGTGCTCATTCTCTTGTGCCTAGGGAAGAGCTGGCAGTCTCTGTCCTCACCTGTGCCGACTGGAAATGTCACCCTTCAGCCTCCACTCCCCAGCGGGGGTGGCAGCGGCCACCTTATGCTGCGGCTCAGCACAGGACAGCTCGCACCGCGGTGGAGAAACAGACCAGTTAGGTGATCTGGAGGGTATGCTCTCTTCACACAGACTGCTGCTCGGGAGATACCAAGGGGCCCCGGGTGGGGATACAGGCTCCTGGGCACACGGAAGGTGACAAGAAGGTTCCCTCCGAAGGAGAGACTTCCCACTGCTCTGTTTCGACTCCTGCCACCTGCCCTGGCAGCACAAGACAGAGCTGCGGGGGAGATGGGCAACTGGCTGGGAAGAGCCCTCTTCGAAGCATCATCGAGGGCTGAAGGGCTGCCCCCCACCCCATACCCTCGAGGGTGCCTCACCTCCACCTGAGGACTCCCAGCCCATCACCTCTTCCTCGCAGAGCACAACCCCCACTGGCTACTGGAAGCTTCTTCAGTGACTCCAAGTATGAGAGGAACACAGCGCTGGAGAAGGGGTACTGGCATGGCTGTTGAGGTCCACCCAGCCTCGGTCCTTGCAATCTGGCATAGGCTCCCCCCTGCCACTCCACTTGGTTCCTCACCCCCCGCCCCCTAGGCCTGACCCAAATCCTCTGGGCACGTGCAGGAAGAAGTGGGGAATGCACACACCCCCACACTCCTCCAGCTGGGCACTCCACAATTATCAATGATCAGCGTCCCTCGCCCACCACAAGCTTTCAGACGCTTTTTTAGTAAAGGAAAAAAAAAAAAAAAGGATTTGCGGCTGGATGTGTAAGAGGAAATCTCGCCAGCGCCCCCACGGTGCAGGAGGGGTGGGGGAGGGGAGAGGGAGTGGGAAGGAGGACCCAGCTCTGGAGTTATGCAGCTAGCACCTAAGGATGCCCCTGCAGTCACCTTAAATCACAGAGGGAAGCTCCAGGCCTGACACGAGGACACTGGGGGGCCTTGGTGTTTCGGCGACCCTAGGGGCAAAGGCAGGTCTGGACGCTTTAACCCACAGCTTCACCCCCATATTGCTCATGCTGCGGAGTAGCGTCTTTGCGCCAGGGCACCTGTTCCCCACGAGGCCCTACCCGAAATACGCCTTCAGAGTCCCTCCCCCAGCCCTCCCACCACAGGAGGAAAAAAAAAAAACATAAAATAAAACGGTCCAGAAGCCAACCTCTGTCTGCCTCGATGACCCTGAAATCAGAGGCCCAACTGGTTCCCGGTTTCACTCTCTCACCCCCACCCCATGGCCTGATCCTGGCTCCCTGACCTCGTCCACCCCCTCCAAATTCTTGTTTCCAGAAAAATCTGGGGGAAAAATCCTCCAGAACCCAGATTACCCAAGGGACCCAAGGCAGAAGCTGCTCCCACGCTGCTCCCCCAGAGCAGATGGGGCCACGCGAGGAGCAGGCGCGGAGCGGGTCCGCCACCGCTGCCGCCCGCCGCTCGGGTGGGGGTGAGGACAGCGCGCCCACACCGGGGACGACCCCCTGGGGCCATGGCCGACCCCTCGGGCACTCTAGGCCTGGCAGCCGCCCCCGCGTGTCGCTTGTCTCTGACCTCCCCGCCGCCAAATGCGTCACGTCTGCCCGGCGCTCGGGGGACACCTGCTGCCGCCCCCGCCACGCCGAGTCCAGATCCCCGAGTCTCGGTCCCCGCCAAGCTATGGCACGGGGCAGGGCCGTACGCGCTGCGGTGGGGCAGCGGGGGCCCAGAACCCGAGGCGCGGGGGTCCGAGCGGCACGGAGCACTGAGCTTGGGCCCGCAGCCCGAAGGAGCCGGGGGCGCGCGGGGCCGCAGTGCGCGCGGAGCCGGCGGCGATGGGGTCCCTGCTCCCCGGGGTCTGCGGACAGCCCGCGCACGCCGAGGCTCTTACTTGCCAATATCCTCGTATAGCTGGTACTCGTCGGTGAAACGGGTGCAGGTCACCG
>CABHPQ010001639.1:36806-65774 GCA_902168405.1 Peromyscus aztecus
CACCCGCACCCTACACACGCCTGCACCCGCACACACACCGCACCCGCGCCTTGTGCCTCCACTAGCGCCGGCGCCTGCACGCGCACTGCGCCCGCACCCTGCACCCGCACCGCGGCTCCACTCGCACACACGTCGCGCCCGCGCCGGCACCCGCACTGCGCCCGCACCATGCAATCCCACCCGTGCCCGCGCCCTGTCCCAGCACATGGGCTGCACCACGCGGTGCCCACGCACTGCGTCTGCCCCTCTAGGCCCGCGCCCTGCACGGACAAGCCACTGGGCCGGCTCTTCCACTACTGCAGTTGAACAGTGAACCCAGACTCTTCTCCCCTTAACGACCCACATCCCTAAACACCAAGAGGGAACTGCACCCCACTTGGGAGGGGTTGTATGTCGCCCTCCACTGGGCTCCTCCCTTCCCCGTACCCCCATAAGATGCTGCCAGACCCTTCCCGCCTGGCCAGGCAGAGCTGCCCATGAGTCTCCTAGCCGGAATGGGATGAGCTGGAGAGGATGGGGCTTGCTGGCGGTGATCCCAGGCCTCTTCCCTGCTTCTTCTGAGACTGGTGACTAAGGTGTCTTCTGCCCTGGGGTGAACATTTGGAATCCAGATGGGGCCCTGAGCCAGCAAAACAGGGGCTGCTCTGCTCTGTCAGGGAGTCCTGTTGCCCAGATAGTCTGGTCCAGCCCCTTGCCTCCGTTCTGGCCAGGAAGAGAAGCCTCCATTCTTCCCCCCTCTCTTTCCAGTCTCTCTTGAAAGTGGCCCTGAAGGAAGGAGGGCACAGGCAGATTCCCAAAAAGCTCCCCTTGGCCAGCATCCCCAAGTAGCCTCCTTGTGTTTGGGCCAGGTCCCCCTGGGCAGTTGGAAGGGGACACCGCAACCTGCTTGGATGGCGTTGGTAGGCGATCTTACTGATCCCCAAGAGCAGATTTGGTGGACTTGGATCCCAACCAAAGACTGGCCCCGGACATCCTAGCAAGTGTCTTAGATGAAGGAGCAAATGAGGGTTCTTTGCTGGGCAGCTAGGGGTCTTTCAAAAGGCAGATTTGACAGAGTGCTGCCAGGTGAAAGCAGGCTTCCTGGAAAGTCCCCATCATGGGTGTCCAGACCGAGCCTCCACTAGAAGGCAGCTAGAGAACGAGACATGCACGGACAAGTGCAGGTCCCAGTCAGAAGTGTCTAGCTGAGAAAAATAGGAATCCTGGCCTTGACATCAGCAGGACCCAAGCAGGAAGAGAAACCCCATTGTGCCAAAATGTATGAGCTTAGACATGGAGGACCCCGGGCCATGCGACAGGCATAGGGAAGGGTGGGGAGAGGGTGAAGGTCAGGCTGAAGCTTGCTCTTGGGGGTGATGTAACCTCCCGTAGCACCTGCTGAGTCCAGCTGCTTCTGCTCTTTCTGAGCTCTGGAAGGAGGAGGAGGCAGGCTGCGCAATAGAGTACAATTAGCAAAACAAACAAAACAAAATTGCACCCCTCCATGAGTTAGGCTGTCTTTAGGCTACCAAGTCACACACCCTCCCACCAGCGGTCCGGAAGATGACAAGGTGGTGTCTGAATCTTAGTGGTAGCATGGATGTTACCCATACTTTATTGTTCAATTCCCAATCCCGGACAATGTGTTATTACCCACTCCTTCCTAGACGGGGCAACACAGACAGCAGAAGAAACCTGTCAGACGTCAGTCAAGATATGCCGGGAGTGTGGGAGCTGGGGAGAAGGCTCAGTTGGTAAAGTGTTTGCCGTGCAAGCATGGGGACCCAAGTGGGATCCCCAGAACCCATGTGAAAAAACACAGGGCCTGTGATCCCTGCACTGGAGATGGAGATCGGAAGATCCCTGGAGCATACTGACCAGATTAGCTAAATTGGCAAGCCCCAGGTTCAGTGAGGAACTCAGTTTAAAAAACAAAAAACAAAAAAAAAAAAGATGCAAAGTGACTGAGGAAGACAGACATTGACCTCTGACCTACACATGCTTATGTGGAACACATACATATACACATAAAATACACATAAATTCATCAAAAAGGGGTGGCTGAGATTGTCCACAAAGCCTCCCTTACCTTTTATTTTCACACAACCATATATATTATGTTTCACACAAACAACTAGTGGTTGGTGGTGCACACACTTTTAATCTCAACACTTGGGAGGCAGAGGCAGGTGGATCTCTGAGTTTGAGGCCAGCCTGGGCTACAGAGCAAGTTCCAGGACAGTCTGGGTTACACAGAGAAACCCTGTCTCAAAAATAAATAAATAAACAAAAATAAAAATACATGCACCACATGTACACAGACATGCATATACAAAAACATGCACACACAAAAACATGCACTTAAGCACACATACATACACACTATACATATACACAAAACCACACAAATGTACACACCAGACGAGGACACAGCAACACGCTTTTGTTAGGCCACCTATCAAAAGTGGACAGGCTGTGTTACACAGAAAGTTGCAGCATCACAGAGTGCAATCTGCAGGCCACTGTGTGGTCGGTCTCTCCCCTGTTCCATTCCTGTGAGCCCCTGGACATTCCCCGTCCTCCGACTGAAGCAGTAGAGGTAACACGTGGAGCACCAGGGGTCAGACAATGGGGAAGAGGTGAACTACCAGAGGCACCAGGCTACCCCTGCCCAGACATCCCTGCCCGGCACGGCCCACATTCTACCTTCAGGCCCAGAGGGCTCCTCCCTAGCAAAATGAAAAGGTGGAGAGGGAGGAAGTTTTCCAGCTGTGATGTTTTCTGCTCTGGGACCCCAGGAGCCTTCTCCTCTGGCTTCAGCCCGATCAGAGGTGCAAACTCCTCCCTCATCCAACCTCTTTCCCCACCTCCCCACCCCCACCCCCATGTCAACTCCACCTCCCACCGTGTCCTTTTGGGCTCACTTCTGTAGGCAAGGAGGGTTCTCCCTCCCAGGTGGCAGCTGGGGTGGTTGTGGGGAATATCAGTTCTGGAAGGTTATTGTTAGGACAGTTACCATGGCAACAAGCATCACATCTGCAGAGCCACAAGTGATGCACATGGGGCTCATTCTCCCAAAGAAAATCACCACTTTCCTGATGCCTTTACCTCCAGGGTCTGCTGCCCTTATAGGGGTGTGTTACCACCCCCACCTGTCACAGGCATAGCAACCTGCCCAGTAAATCAGGCTGTGTCCTCTGAGCAGCAAGACCAGAGTCCATCACTCCCCAGTCACCCGGCCCTGAGCACACCAGTCCATTTAGGACACTGTGGCAGGCATACGAGGTGGTGGCAGTGTTGGTGGGGTGGTGATGATGGCGGCGATATTAGTAGATGTGGCGGCAGTGGTGGTAAACGTATCGGTGGTGGTGATGGATGGCAGCAACAGACTGACCTGCCTAGGATACAAAGCTAGTCCAGTATTGGCATCCAGATCTGCCCTTTAACTACGATGCTGTGTTCAAGAGTGACCCCTTTCCCCCCTTGGTGTAGTGGCTGTGTGCCAGCTGTGTGCATGGACCTGCCCAGGCATGGACACGGACTCACACCACAGAATGACATGGTAGTTGTGCCTACAGGACTTATACATCCAAATTGACAAGAGCACAAAACAGCTTTCCACAATGGAGCTCAAAACACAATAATGCCCCCCCCCCCCCCCCCCCCCCCCCCCCGCCCCACACACGACTGCTTGGTTTTTCATGATTTCAGTGGCCTCAACGAGCTACAGTCCCCAAAAAAATACTGAATGGCACATTGCAGAAAGAAACAATCTTTACGTTTTTCAATTGCATGGAGTTCTGGGTAGCATGTGGTTGCACTTCGTCCTGCCCTGATGTGAATCATCCCTTGGTACTGCATCTCCATGCTATAGTGTGCGTATGTATGGGCAAACAGTACATAGGGTTCTACACTATCTGTGACCACTGGAGGCCGTGGAATACCATGTTCTCTCTCTCTCTCTCTCTCTCTCTCTCTCTCTCTCTCTCTCTCTCTCATTAGGGTGGAGAGGACAGTCTACACAGATTTAAAGCAAAGTAACCTGCCAGAGGGTGGCAGGTAGTGCCTTCAAAGTGGGTGTTCACGGAAGGTGCTGACCTGTACGCTGAGGTCTGAATAGCACGGAGAGAATGGCCTTCCGAGCACAAGAGAAAAAGATGTTGCCAGAAGAGGCAGCTCTGCCAAGGCCCTGTAGGTGGAGTGGGCTCCTGGGTTTAAGGAAAAGAACAGGGGGGTGAGCCAGAAAAAGCCCCACTGTGTTTTGTTGGTGGTTCCTCTGTAGTAGACTGTCTGGCATCTCAGATTCTCCAAGGGATGTGAGCCCGCCATTATAGCCAACAGCGGCATGATGGATGGAGCTCCCTAGTCAGCCCTGAGTAATGTCCACAGGCCTGCCTCGAAGGTTCAGCCTGAGGACACCAGACGGGAACTGCAGACTTGCTCCCTGCTCACCAGGCACCAAGCTTACGGTGGACACTACCATGTCCAGAAGAGACCAGACCATACCCTTGACGGGGAGGGAGGTGAAAGCAGCCCCAGTCAACCACCCCCAAGACTGCAGCTTGGTATCCCCTCTCCTGTACGCTGTGTAGGCTTCTGGCTGTTCGAGGTTCCCTGGAGCACTCCTGGTACTCCCTGGCCCCTTGGTGAGGTAGACCCCTTCAGTGTGACCTCGCCACGCCTATTCTGGTGGCTATCACCTTTGTTCTCTTTGAAGGAACTCAGGCCCGGATGTGGAACACAAGACACTATCCCAGCTTAGCACATCCCAAGCAGTAACATTAGCAAGAATGAGCAGACTAACAGGGCAGGTCCAGATGGCCGGGTGGAGCCAGGGACAGCTCCAGTTCCTCCTTACCCTGTAGTGGACACTAGGGGCTTGCCATCATGGGAACTCCCTCCTCAGGGAGGGGAGGCAGGAGGCTCACGCTGAAGCCACCTCCCATGCTAACTTGTGCAGCCTCAACCATGGGCAAGCCAACTAAACATGAGAGGCCTGCGGCTGAGCTTGGGCTGGGGCGGGAGTCCTACCACAGAGAGGCCTGCTACCCCAGCTAGGCTGATCACTGAAGGATAGAAGTAACCATCATGGTGGTCAGGAACCACAGTTTTCAGGCTGCCTGCACAGTCTACCTGGTGTCTATCTAAGAGTAAGCGTTTTTTTTTGTTGTTGTTGTTGTTGTTGTTGTTTTGTTTTTTTTTGTTTGTTTTTTTTTGGTTTTTCGAGACAGAGTTTCTCTGTGTAGCTTTGCGCCTTTCCTGGAACTCACTCGGTAGCCCAGGCTGGCCTCGAACTCACAGAGATCCGCCTGCTTCTGCCTCCCGAGTGCTGGGATTAAAGGCGTGCGCCACCACCGCCCGGCCGAGTAAGCGTTTTCTTGTGCTCTGACATCAAGACCCAGCTGTCCCGTCCTTGCCCCAAGCAGGGTGTGACAGAGGACAGGGGAACACATAGAAGAGGGCAGGGGAGTTCAGGCAACTGTTTCTCAGGGCCACTTAGTACCAGGAGCTAATGTCTGACGGCGGTCAGTGTTTATGAGATAGCCACTCTGAGGAACTGTTTGACTGTTTTTTATAAAACTAAACAGATAATCCACCCTATGACCTGTCAGCTCCCCTCTTAGGCATTCACCTGGAAGAAATAAAAGCATGTCACGAGAAAATAGCAAGAATGAAATTTGTAACAGAACATTTAAAGTCACTCTATTCGCAGAGCTGAAACTTAGAATAAGCGGAGGTAAACAGATTGATGTAAGTCAAAGCGTACTTGCTGGCACACTCCCGGCACAAACAAATCTCGGACCTAAAGCAGAACTAAAGAAGTCAGACACAGAGGCGCAGGGCAGGATTCCATCCCTACAGAAGTCCATGGGTGCAGATTCAGAACAGCAGTCATCTTTCCAGAGGGGGCAGCATGACCAGGATTGACCAGAGGGGCCCAAAGGAATTGCTCTGGATGACAGAATTGTTCTTTTTCTTTTCCATGGTTACATGAGTGAATACATTTGCCCAAAATGTTGGAAACTTAAAATTGGTGCATTTTATGTAAATGCAATCTACATGAATTCCATGTGATTATGTGTGTAAATCGTACCTCAACCTAAAAACTACATGAAGTGTAAGTTCATGTTGCTATCCCATATGGTGAATATACTGTTTTTCATTCACATGGAACAAGCTTAGCCACAAAGCAAGTGAGGGTTAGGAAGCAGATGAAATTTCAAAAAAATTCTACAGAAGCAAGAGCCACTGACAACAGGTTAAAACTTAAGAAATAACCAAGGGGGACGAAGTTGACTGAGCAGGAGCATTAGTGACCAGGGGCTATGGAAAAGAAACTTAGAAACACACAGGAGCAAGAACTCACTTGCTACTGTGAGTCCTGGGCACAGCCAAGGCTGTGACCAGAGATGCCCCGAGAGTGCACTTACCAGAACACCAGTAAGACCAGACAACAATCTACAGTTTCCAGCTCTAGAAGCTGGAGAGAAGCAAAACAGTCTCAGAAATGAGGGAGTATGCTCTTGACGATGTCAGACGGAGATCACCCAACACAAAGAAACAGACAGCTAACCACTAACACCAAAGGAGACATTCTTATTTATTTATTTCATTTTATGTTTTGCTGGGATAAAGAATGAATTCAAAGCCTTGCTTACTAAGCAAGTATTCTACTACTGAGCTCAATTAGCCCAAATCTTCCAAATTTTAAAACAGTATATGAGAAAAATCTTTGACAATTCTGGTCAGGAAAAAAAAAGCCAGGAAAGTAGGAACAAAAGAAGAAAAAAAGGAAAGAGAGGGAGAGGAGAAGGGAGGGAGAGGAGGAGGAGGGAGAGGAGGATGAAGGGAGAGGAGGAGGAGGGAGGAGAGAGGGAGGGAGAGGAGGAAGGAGAGCAGGATGGAGGGAGAGGAGGAGGAGGAGGGAGGAAACGGCTGGCCCTCTGTAACTTCAACAAATCAAAAATATTTTGGGGAAGATGCATCTGTACTAGACATGGAGTCGTCTTTCCTTGTTATTATTGTCCCTGCAATGGAGAGTAATGTCTATTTACACAGCGTTACACTGTGTTGGGCATTAGAACCCATGCAGAGATGACCTAAGTATGGAAGGGGCCAGGGTGATGGCGCAGCAGGTAAGGCAGCCTGACCACCTGAGCTCAACCCTGGGACTCACACTGAAAACCCAAACCAGATCTGATGGCACACCTGCCATCCCAGCACTCCTTGGTGAGATGAGGGAGGAGAATCAGGACAAAGCCCGAGCCAGCAGGCCTAGAGTTAAACAATAAGAGACCCTGCCTCAAAACCAAGTGGAAGCAGAGAATCAATCAGCTTCCCGAGTTGTCCTCTGAACTCCACAAACATGCACACTGTGGCATGTATACCCCCCCCCCCCCCACACACAAACACACACACACAAGTGAGTACATAAAAACCAAGTCTATGAAAGGCTATGTGTAGGTTTTATGCCAATTCTATAGCACTTTCTAGAAAGGAACTTGGTATTTGAGGAACCTGATATCTACGAGGGCCCCGGTGCCCTTGCCCCTCTGATACTCAGGGACAATTGTGTTACGTTCATTTTACCAAGAAGAAGAAAATGTAGTTGAAATTCAATCAAACTACTCATATTGACTTCGAAAGGGGAAAAAAAAGGCGGAACAAATGCTGAATTTTGCACAGTAAGAATGTATTCATGATGCCGGGCGGTGGTGGCACACGCCTTTGATCCCAGCACTCAGGAGGCCGAGCCAGGAGGATCTCTGTGAGTTCGAGGCCAGCCTGGTCTACAGAGCGAGATCCAGGACAGGCACTAAAACTACACAGAAAAACCCTGTTTCAAAAAATGAAAAAAAAAAAAAAACCCAACCAAACAAAAAAGTATTCATGCATTATATTTGCCCATTAAAAAATAAAGAACTGTGAGTATTAAAAGGTGGAGAGGAAAAACACAAAACCCTGGGTGGGGTGGGGGTGGAGAGATGGCTCCAGAGTTGAGAGGGTTCGGTGCATTAACAGGAGGGTTGACCAGCTCAGATCCAGCACCCTTCTAGACTCTCTCTCTCTCTCTCTCTCTCTCTCTCTCTCTCTCTCTCCTTCTCCCTCCCCGTCCCTCCCCACCTCTCTCCACACACACATACACACAAATATATATATATCTTTTAACATATTTTAAAAAGCTGGTGCTCTTTGCCACCAGGGTCCTGGCCTCCCTCATTCCCAAACACGCCAAGGGACCTTTAAATGCCGAGGTGTAGACGTCGAGGGAGATGGTGATGGGACATTCGTCATTTTCACTTGGCTTGTTTTCTGCCTGTGAACTGCAGAGACATGGAGCCTCAGGCTCCAGTTCATGGTGTTCGAGAGAAGCACGAGGCTGAGGTTTCCAGGTCTGTAAGGGCTGGTACGGCAGTGAGCCTGGGTTCTGGACGCCTGTAGGCTCTGCCGCTCTGACTTTCAGGGTAAGGAGGGAATCTGTAATGAAGATATGCACAGCAGTGCTATTTATAACCAAGAAAGCTGGAAACAGCCCAAATTGCCCCCCACAGGGGACAGGCCTGGCACAGAGTCCCGCAATAGGAGGCAACTGTGGGCCACGTGATAAGCAAGGAGGGCGAAGGCTCGTGAGTGTGAGAGCCTTTCTTGTGGAGGAAGACAAATGTAATGCAATTTGTCCACAGCCACTGTAATTAGGAAAAGCTGCTGGCAGGGACACATGTTCAGTGTTGGGTGAAGGCCGGCACACAACAGCAGGACTGCCTTTCTGGAGAGCTTCTGATCCTCTCTGCGGCTCAGCAGTGAGGAGTCCCTAAGTGGCTGAGGAAGTTGCCTGGAGGCCAGCAGCAGTGTGGGGAACGATTTCCTGCCTCCCCCTCCAGGATAGGCCAGAATGAGGTCCCGGGGCAAACCACAAGTAGGAACAAGTCTAGTCTCAACTGCACAGGGATACACCTGAGGTCGTGGGCCTTTCCCCAGACAGAAGTCTCCTCCGCAAGGTTTTGGTGTCCGGCCAGGCTGGGGTGGCACAGGCCTTTAATCTCAGCACTCAGGAGGCAGAGGCAGGAGGATCTCTGTGAGTTCCAGGCCAGCCTGGTACAAAGTGAGTTTCAGGAAAACTCCAAAGCTACACGCAGAAACCCTGTCTCAAAAAAAAAAAAAAAAAATTTTTTTTGATGTCCTCTGGAGTGGGAAGTGGGAGGCACTGTTTTGTTTGTTTGTTTGTTTGTTTGTTTGTTTGTTTGTTTGTTTTCAGAACTGAGGACTGCGCCAAGGCCTCCCATAGCCCCTTATTCTACCACTGAGCCACAGTCCCAGACATCTCCCCCAACCTTTTTAAAACTTCTTTGAGATAGGATCTCACTAAGTTTTTCAAGCTGGCCACAACTGAATGAACTTCCCATCCTCCTGCCTCAGGCTCCCAGGTGACTGGGGTGGCAGGACAGCAGTGCCAGGCTTGGGAATGTTTTAAACTCATCTCCTCCTTGGAGAGCCTCAGGCCCTCCCTGTGCCCCCCAGGGATTCTTCTGGCTGACTGAGGCAAGCACTTTCGGAAGGGCCTCTGGGTCTCCTGCTCTGCCCTACAATTCAGTCGTGGCAGGGTCAGGCGGATGGAGGCGGCCATGGATAGGTCTATGAATCCCAGAGGAGAGTGGCCCCTGCCTGACTCCCAGCCTAAGAGCACAGTGCGCTCTGCCAGGCTGTACCCTGCATGTGGTCTGCCCTGTATCTCAGGAGTTTGGTAAAGGGACAGCGCTCTCTTGAACTCCCCAGCCCTCCCCACTTCCATTGGACCCCAGCCCAGCCCAGTGAGCACCAGGACTCAAGGGCCCAAGGGAGTCAAGACAAAGGCCACACACACAGCTACACACACCATCTGCTGTCTATCTGCATCATGTTGGACTGAGGTCTCCTCTCTGAATGCCCCTCAGTTTCTGGCCTAGTTGGGCATTAGTCACATACATGGACGGCAAGACTTCTGCTGGAGCCTCAGCCTCCAGCCTAGGGGCCCAGACCTCACAGCAGTCAGCGTGACAGACCACCAACCAGACAGTTCCTGACATAGCCACAAGGTAAGTCCCAAGGTAAGTCACAAGGTGCTCCCCACGTCCCCAGAAATTCTCGTCCCCTGAGGCACAGTGGTAGCAACTGCACCCCCATTTAGTTCCGGTCACAGTGGCCCTGGCTTTCTGACTGTATCATTAGTGTATTAGTTCTGTTCTGTTGTTGTAACAAACAAACAAACACAGTAACCGGAAGTATCTTGGGGAGGAAAGGGTTTATCTGCCTTATACTTCCACATCATTGAGGGAATTCAGGGCAGGACTTGAGGCAGAGACCATGGGGAAACGCTGCTTATTGGCTTGCTCTCTTGTGTTCTTAAACAATCCAGGACCACATGCCCAGGAATGCCACTGCCCACAACGGGCTGGACCCTTCCCTATCAACCATCAATCAAGAAAATGCCTTACAGACCTACCCATAGAACAATCTGATGGAGGCAATTCTTCAGGTGAGTTCCCTCTTCCCAGGTGACTCCAGGTTTGTGTCAGCACAATCAGCCTCTGCAGGGGTCGGGTGGATCCTGGGGCCCCCAGGGATCTTTTCAGCGCCCCTTACTTTCTTTCTTCTTAGTCATGCCTCCAAATCCCAAAGGTGAATTGCCGGGGCCAGGTCTAACCAACACCCTACCACAGTCTAGAAACTGTATTTACAATGACCTCGCCTTTGAGGTCACTAACCATGATCATAATGGTTATGAGTGCCATTTATTGGCAGGGGACAAGAAGAGCTCTAGTTGGAAGGTACTTTGGAGTCAGGATGTGGTAGTCCAGGGATGGAAGTGACAGGGGAAAACAGGTGGGATGGACCACTCCCACTTTCCCGGCATGCAGGTGGGATGGACCACTCCCACTTTCCCGGCATGCAGGTGGGATGGAGGAAAAACAAAAGGGTAAAATAGTCTTGGATCAATACTAAATTCTGTAGGGGAGCAGTGAGTGAAGAGGCTAAGGGACCCTCAGATACCCATTCCTACAGGGTCAGGTGAAAATGAGGTCTTCCGGAGTACCACAGGATCACAGCTACGGGAGCAGGGTTGGAACTATAGCTGGGAACGTCACAGGAGGAGGGCAAGGGCCGTAGGGGTCTCTGATGAGGTAGCATTGAGAAGGTGGCCTGAGGAAGAGTGAGTAAAAACACAAAGAGAAACCAACAGAGCCTAAGAAAACCAGAGAGAAGGGCGTGTCAGGAAAGTCCGTCAAGGAGTTTTAAGATAATCATTCCAGTAGGGCAGTCGGCCACAGCCAGCTGGGAGGCCAGGAAGTAGGGTGTGATCCTCCCTATCAGTAATTACTTATAATTTTCATATATTATGGACTGGTGTATTCCAGTGTAGCCTTGTTCCTCATAAATGGCCATAAACCTGGACAAAATTCAGGAAGCAATGGTTTTCAGGCAGGAGACACCTGCACTCTGAAGATGTGAGTCCCTGACAGACTCATCCCCACAGCCATTCCATTCTCTCTGAGGGACAGTTTGAGTCGTCGTCGTCGTCGTCATCGTGAGAGTATGGTGAAATCCCACACCATTAGGCCACCCTTTTGTTCGGTACAGACATGCTGTAGGCGTTACCCACCATCCCACTCCCCATTTCCTACATGCTTTGGAGCACACAGAAAAGCACACACTATATATGGTTCACTACTATGTATGGTCTTGGGCATCTGCTGGGGGTCTTGCAGTATGTCCCCTGTGGGTGGGGAGGTGGTCTTCTGTACAAAATGGAGCTGTGGTGGCGACTGCATTTCCCCACCCCAGTCCAAATCTCAGGGGGAACGTTTTTAAATATTTCATCATTAAAGTAGTTTTTTTATAGCTACTCTTTAACAGAACAAGTTCCCTTCTATTCCTGGGACCTGATCTGAATAATTCTAATCCTTTAAAATGTGTTGAAACTTATGGCTCAGCCATATGATCAATTCTCGTAATGCTCCATATGCACTGGGAAATGATGTGTATTCTGTCATTACTGGGCATGATGTTCTGAATGTGCCAAGCACACCAAGTCACTAACCACGTTACTCAGATTCTCGACTGAGTTTTGTTGTTTGCCTGTTCTCTCGTTTAGTACGGGAGGTGAGTTAAAATTGTCTGCTGTGGCTGCCAGAGTTTTCATTCCTCATCTGATGGTTGTCAGCTTTCTGCTGTGAAGTTACTAAGTTCATGTGAAATTTTAAAGACTAGACTTCTGGTGAGTACACCCTTTCATGACTATGGCATGTCTCTATCTCTAGCTACCCTTAGTTTCTTAGTGCCTATTTTATCGAAGGGCAGTTCTGTTAAGGTTCAGTGCGCAGGAAAGGCTTAGTTGGCTCAAAATGCTCTATGTTTCAGGAAAGAACTTGCCCTAAATAGGCTCCTGGGAAGCAACAGCTGAGCCCATGGCATCCTGCCCCCAATGTGTTACATGGCTGAGGCTTTTGGCCATGCTATAGCTTCTAAATGTTCTCCTGAAAACTCACTGAAATCCTAACCTAGTGCCTTGGAATGTGACATCGAGAAGGTGATTAAGGTAAAAATGAGGTCAGTATGGTGGACACTTATCTGGCAGGTGTCTTTAGAAGAAATAGAAATTTGGACAAAGGCATGCAAGAGGGAAGACCACATGGGGAGGGCATGGGAAGACACTTCTCCCATGCCAAGGAAAGGTCCCAGAGAAACCAGCCCTTCCCACTTGTCTATCTGAGACTTCCAGACACAGGACTAAGAGAAAGCACTCCTCTGTTGTTTAGCATGCTTTATGGAAGACCTAGCACACAAATATGATCAGACCGCTTATGCAGAGTGTGATTTACAGGGGTGGCCTACGCACCAAGACGTTGACCTCTTGGCAGCTTATGGGATACATTTCCATCCTTTTGCTTTCAACCCTCTGCATCTTTATGAAGACATGACTCTCGTAGCCATGTCGGTTTTGCTTTTTCTTTAAACTACCATGATCTTTTACATGGATAATTTAGTCTGCTTACATTTAATGTAATCCCTGGCATGCTTTATCTTCTACCCACTACATAATTTTTTTCTATTTATATCAGCTATGTGTTTTGTATTTTTCCTCTTTATTGCTTATATCCAGTTAAACAGCTTTTGCTTTTTATTCTCCTGCACACTAGCCCTTGGCTATGTCTCTTTAGTTATTTCATTACTAGTTACAAGCTTATGCTGCTTTTGTAGTAGCCACTCTCAGAAACAAAAGCCTGGGAAGCTCCATGTACTCTTTTTTCATTTTCCCCAGGAAACTTGTCTTCACTTTTGAAAAATATTTCCATTACAGAATTCTAAGAAATTCTAGGTTGGCAGTTATTTTCCCAACATTCTAAAAATGTTATTGCCTTCTGAGTACGTGCTGAAAAGTCTGCTGTCCATCTGAGTGCCACAGCTCAGGCTCTTTTCAAGACTGTGTTTGTTCTGCTTGGGTCCACTGGTCTCCTCCATGTGTAGACTGATGATGTTGTTTCTAAAATGATCTAACATCACCTCTTAGCTATCATTTTTCTTGTATCTTTCTGAAACTACACTTGTGTCTCTTTTAGAGATTTCCAATATGTCCGACATATGTCTTATACTTTTCTGTAAATTATCCAACTCAAAAAAAAATCTTTGTACACCAGCAATGTTTTCTACTCTCTATCCTTTGCTTCTCCAAGTCCTACTAGTTCACTTCCATTAATCCTCTCTCCTGTTTCACCAACACTTAAATCCATCCATCTATTCTAAGTATCAACTGTATTTTCACACACACACACACACACACACACTATATATATAATATATATTATGTACACACTATATATATGTATGTATGATGTACCACACTATATATTGCTGCAGGCCGCAGGAATATATCATAAGAACTCAGCTGGTTATGGCAAAGTCACTACCTGGAGGGATCAGGGAATTCCTCCAGAGGAAGCCAAATCCCAAGGAGTTTTTGGTGTTACTTGGCTTGTTATATATCACCTGTGTTCTGTTATGAAAATCATGTGTGCCTTCATAGTTTTTCCAATTGACTTTTTCCTAAGAAAGACTAACAGTGTAGACTGATCACTCTCTGGACATACACATTCCAGGTATTTGGAGAACAGTCTCAGGAAAGGCTTTCTCTGGAATCAGATTATCTCCCTTAGCCACTTTCAAGGACTACAGGAAACACCACCTAGGTGGGCACCCAACTTCCGAGGATAACAGTGATAACAGCCCACCTGCAAGTCTCCTGACTTATGGTAAATTCCGCAAGGAGACACCGCCTAGGAGAGGAGGATGTTAAGTAATAGCTTTACACAATTTAGCTCGGACCCTCCCTTTATATACCGGGACTTCCAGGGCACGGGACGGAGAAGAGGAAAGAGAATGGAAGAACTAGATGGGTAAGAACTTGAGAGGAACAAACTGAGATGGGGAAGAACTAGATTGAAGGGCTAGAAGAGAGTACTAGAGGAACAAGATGGAAGATGAGGAAGAGCCAGATGGGGAAGAACAAGATGAGGAAGAACGAGATGAGGAGAGAGAAGGAGATGGGAGAGGAGATGATATGGGAAGGAACAAGATGGATGAGAACCTAGAAGGGGCTAGATGAAGGAATTAAGATAGAACCTAGAGGGGACCACAGTAAGTGTAGAGAGAAATCAGGCTAGAAATGAGCTAAATATGAGAGCGGAATATAAGCTTGTAACTGACACAGAATAATAAAGTATATGGACTGAGGAGTTTTGTGTACATAGATTCATTTCTTTTCATCAAAGATTAATTATCAGCTGGTTGTAGATTCTTCCCGGACCCTGGGAGGGGACTATCGAGGGGCTGGACCCCCATAGCCCCCGATAATATATATGTATGTATTATGTACCACACTATATGTATGCATGTATACACACACATACTTATATATTATATATATATATATATATATATATATATTACTAACAGAGGTTGCTCTTGTCTTCGAGGGGCAGCAATAGAGTGAGAAAGCTACTATAATAAAGACACAGGGCTGTGGCCCTCATGAGCTTCATTGTGCAGCATCATTGGTCAGACCTGCTCCTAGGGTGCTGCTCTCCACAGACCCAGCTAAGATCCTGAACTCCATTTCCATCTCGTCAGAACCAGGGGGTCATTGAAAACTCCACTCAGCTTTTTCCCAACTTTCTTATTAGTTGTAGCCTCGGACCATGTGGATTTAATACACAGACAAGTCCCTTGGGTCCTGGCTGGCTTGTTAACCTTATAATTAAAGTTGGAATTCCTTGACGTCTCTTTTTCTTTTTGGCCTTTTTGAAATTACGATTTTTTGAGATTATAGTATAATAACATCACTTCCCCCTTCTAATTCCTCCCCCAAGCCATCCTATGGACTCCCTCCCTTGTGCTCTCTCAAATTCATGGCTTTTTGTGTGTCCGTGTGTTCCTAACCATGTAAATTAAAAACTGCTCAGGCTGCTGAGCGGTGGTGGCGCACACCTTTAATCCCAGCACTCGGGAGGCAGAGCCAGGCAGATCTCTGTGAGTTCAAGGCCAGCCTGGTCTACAGAGTGAGATCCAGGACAGGATTAGTTCAGATTAGTCTCTGTCTCAAAAATAAAAACACCCAGGGGCTAAAAAGTGTGCTTACCTCACACTATCCAGTTCTCTTCTTGGAAATGTAGTTCTTTTAAGTTCTGGTTGTCTACAGCTGTCCAATTCATTCAATTAACTTTTTAGCCTGGATTTTTCTAGCTATTCTCAATGTTCTCCTCTGGGAACATTACTTTAACCAAGATTTATTTACATATGTGTGTATCTGTGTGTGTATACCACATGTGTGAAGGCCTGTGGAGGTCAGAAGAGTGTGTCAGATCCCCCAGCCATGGAGATACAGGCAGCTGTGAGCCACCAGATGTGGGTGCTGGGAACAGAATGTGGGTCCTCTGAAAGCAGGAAGTACCGTAACCACTGAGCCATTTCTCCAGCTCCTGCGGATATGTACTTTTCTTCCTTTTCTTTTTTCTTTTTTGAGACAAGTCTCACTATTTATCCCTGGCTGGCCTAGCACTCTCTCTGTAGCCCAGGCTGGCCTCAAACTCATAGAGATTTACCTGCCTTTGCCTCCCGAGTTCCGGGATTAAAGGTGTGTGGCAGGAACTGTAGTTTAAAAAAAGACTGATTATTTTTATGTGTATGAGTGTTCTGCCTGTATGTATGAGCACTGTGCACACACCTAGTGGTTGGTGGTGGAGGCCAGAAGAAAGCACGAATCCCCTGGAACATGGTTGTGATGTACCATGTGAGTTCTGGGAACCAAACCAGGATCCTCTGCAAGAGCAGCAAGATAAAAGCCCAGAGGTAAAAGACAGACAGGAGCCGGGCGGTGGTGGCGCACGCCTTTAATCCCAGCACTCGGGAGGCAGAGGCAGGCGGATCTTAGTGAGTTCGAGGCCAGCCTGAGCTACCAAGTGAGTTCCAGGAAAGGCGCAAAGCTACACAGAGAAATCCTGTCTCAAAAAACAAAAAAACAAAAAAAAAAAAAAAAACCAAAAAAACAAAAAACAACAACAAAAAGATAGACAGGATAATTTAAGACTAGCTGGCTAGGAATAAGCCAAGCTACGGCCGAGTATTTTTAAGTAAGAATAAGAGGGGCCTGGAGAGATGGCTCAGAGGTTAAGAGCACTGGCTGCTCTTCCAGAGGACCCAGGTTCAGTTCCCAGCACCCACACAGCGGCTCACAACCAACCCTCTGTAACTCCAGTTGCTTTCTTCTGGCCTCTGTAGGCAACGCACACAAACGGTGCGACAGACAGACATGCAAGCGAAACACCCATAAATATAAAATAAAAATAAATCTTGAAAAAAGAATAAGACTCCATGTATGATTGATTTGGGAACTGGGTGGCGGGAGCCCCCCAAAGAGCAAATAGTCAAAGAACCAGCTACACACAATTTTTCTTGAGACAGGGTCTTTCTGTTATGTAGCTTTGGCTGTCCTGAAACTCACTATGTGAACGAGACTGACTTCAAACTCAGAGACCACCTGCCTCTGCCTCCTGAGTGCTGGGTGTGCCACCACACCCAGCTTCTTTCTGCATTCTTGACCTTGAACATGTGTTAGACGTATGATCGCAAATATTGGATTTCATTCTGCAAGTGGAAGTGTAGGTTATGTTTGCCTTCTTGATCATGTATTTTGATATGTTAAAAGTCTTGGGGGTTTTTTTGTTTGTTTGTTTTTGTTTTTTTGAGACAAGATTTCTCTGTGTAGTTTTGGTGCCTATCCCGGATCTCACTCTGTAGACCAGGCTGGCCTCAAACTCACAGAGATCCGCCTGCCTCTGCCTCCCGAGTGCTGGATTTAAAGGCTTGCGCCACCACCGCCTGGCTAAAAGTCTTAATTTTAATAAAGATCACTTAATCTATGCCGTATCAAAGAAGCCGGAGCCAAATCTAAAGTCAGGAAGAGACTTATGTTTTCTTCAGATTTGTGTTAAAGGTAAGAGTTCAGCTCTTATATTTAGGGCCTGATAGACTTAGGGTTAATTTCTCTTTCTGGTGTGAGGTAGAGGTCCAACTTTATTCTAAGAAATAGGTAAATGTGAAGAGGCAGAGTCAGTGAGTAGCTTGACTGAGTCGGCTTCGTGGGGATGGGGAGTGACTGCCAGTGGCTCCAGGATTCTTTCTGGGGTGAAGAACACAGTCTAAATTTAGGAAGTGGTAAGGCTGCAGAATGCTGTGAACATCCTAACGCACTGGATTGGACACTTAAACAATGGATTTTATGCTATGTGAATTATACCTCAATAAAGCTGTTATTAAAGGGAGCAAACAAAAAGAACAGCTGGTGGCCAGATGAGGGAGGACAGACTGACGCTCCTGCCTCTTGCTTCGAGGAGAGAAAATGTGCTGTGGCCAGACCCCCACCATGCAAGGGACATGTTCTAGAGTAAACAGACATCCCAGGCTCTTCCACTTCCACAGGGTCGCTCCTCGGGGAATAAGGGCTCTTCCTTCTCTCTCCTGACTCTAGCTCCAGGGCTGCCACTAGCTCTTAATCCTGGCAAATCAATTCACAGGAGGAGAATTATAGAAACACCTCCAGCACTTGTCTCTCTCCTCTTGGGAGTGGATGGTCTGAGGAGAGGGCAGAAGCACTGGCCGCCCAGAGGGTCCTGGCAAGAGGTCAAGGTGAGACACAGGTCTCCTGAAGGGCCTGTTTCATTGCTCTGGGACAGAAGAGCTGGTAAGGAGGGGCTAACTCCTGTTTTGGCCTTCACTCACTGAAGAGCCCACCTTAGGTTACAACTGGGATTTGAACATGTAGACTGGCTGGTTCAATGAGGTTTCTTTGTGGACGGTAGGAGTTGGAGTTATGTTGGGGTCCAAAATTATCTCTGTAGAGTATAGCATGACTTTCTGAGACCAAAGCCCATAGGACCCACCATAGTTCAGTCCTTGGAGGATTTAGAGGGTGAGAAAGAGGTTCAGTGTCCTTCTAACGGCATCCTGGTGGCCGTCCTAGAAGGAAGACATTGACAACAGCAGACCATGGTGAGGACTAGGGATCTGCATTTGGGTCCCCAAGGGTTGAAAAAAATCTGGCTGATGGCCCTGCTGTATAGATCCTGTATGGGCACAACCTGGGAAGTTCAGACCCCTTCCAAGGCCCCAAGCTCTCTCTGGATTATTGCTCCCCACCACAGAAGTGAGGGCAGTCCCTAAGGTCTGAGAGGTCATGAAGAGCCCCCAAAATATGGCTAGCTTCTCTGACGGGCACTGTACCCCCTTCTGGTGAGCCCTGAGATCCCAAGTGGCCTGGTTGGCCACTTGGCTTTCACATGGCCATTTGAAGCCCTTCCCTGGGTCTAGCTAAAGATCTGATTTCATGTTTTAAGTCCAGCCCTTAAGACACCCCTGTGCCCACCTGACCCTGGTGTAGCCCTTCCTGGGTCCCTCACACAACTCCCCATCCATTCTTCCTGTCTCCTCGTCCAGATGCCCAGCTAGAGAGGTCGTGAATCCTCCTTTCAGGCCTCGACCAAGGTCACCTCAAGGGTTAGACACTGCAGATGGATGTGGAGGAGACAGGGGCACTTTCTCCGCAAGTCCTCTTCCCTGGTGTCTACAGCTACGTGGTGTTCGTCTCTCTGCTAAGGTCCATGCAGCTCTTAGGGTGGTCATCATGGTGACACCCCACCCTGAGTTCATCATGTGCTGTGTGTCTTTTTAAACCATCTGAGGCACAGCCTCCACGGCTTCCCAGACAGTTGAAGGCAGCTTTGCTGGACCAAGACTAGTCCCTTCCCATAAGCCAGATTTCCCTTTCTGTAGTTCAGTGGGATCTGCGTCTTTGTTTCTTGTGTCTGTCTGTCTGGCATTAGGGGTTGAAGAGCTGATAATAACCAGGCTATACCCCATAAAAGCAACAGCCAAATGCCTGCCCTCTTGCGCCTCCTCCAGGGGCCCAGAGCTAGCAGGCAGAGAGTCTGATTCCCGGGAAAAGCTGTTCAGCCAAACTTAGCACAGAATAGCAATTCAGGAGCTGAACTCTACCTAGCAACAAGATTAGCAGCTGATTTTGCAAGCTGGTATTTTTATCCTAGGATGGGAACGGCTGAGAGTGGCCACCTCCTGCTCCTCTGAGTGCCGCTCCCTCTTGTTTCCACCCAGGGACCTTGCTCCCTACAAATC
Organism: Peromyscus aztecus; assembly: GCA_902168405.1. NCBI lineage: Eukaryota > Metazoa > Chordata > Mammalia > Rodentia > Cricetidae > Peromyscus > Peromyscus aztecus. Next base: position 56,505 of record CABHPQ010001639.1, read on the forward strand.
CCTCCTGGCCCCACGCCCAGCTCTGTCCTCCCTTCTTGCTATGGCAGTTTCTGATCCACGGAGGTTTGGGTGGGGCCTCGGAGCTTCCAGAGGGAAGAAGCATCTACGCTGGGTCCACAAGGAAACATCAGAGTCCAGGGCTCAGAGGCCCAAGTTGGCCTTCCCTTCTCCCCACTGCCTTGCCTTCCTTTGTCCCATCTTCTCCCCCTGTCCCCAGTACTGTACTTTCCATGCTGTTCCAAGAGCCCCTGGCACTCTGGCCTACCAGACAGGGAGCTCTGTGGGAATGGGGTTCCTTCTTCCCACGGGGCACACAGTGAGCTCCTGGTGCCTGGAGGTTTCTGGTCCATGACTTCTGCTTGTACGCTCGGTCTGCTCTCACCAGCCTTCACAATGACAGAACCTTTGGACAGCCTAAAGCCCAGGAGCTTTCTGTGTGAACTGCCACCCGCAACTACCCTCTTTGGGGAGAAAAAAAAATACCATGATGTGATGGTGAAATATGGCAGAACAGGACTTCCAGTGTGAGAAGAAGATAATGTAGACTCACTTTCCCCAGGTCTTCTCTTCCTTGATGTCATTCAACACACACCAAGGAACCTGAGAGCTGCAAAGAACGCAGCAGACAGGCTGGGACCGAAGGTCTGGAGAGTTGGACTACGGCAAGTCTCCGGAGAGGCTGTCTTCGTCCCCACATGCTCAGGTTAGACACAGAGAGTCCTGCAGTGCAGATTATCTGCAGGAATAGACAGAAGAAGCGAGCCGCAGGAAAAGCTGCATCTTGTCAAAGGATTGGGAAAGAGCCCACTAGAGCTAGGACTGTGTTCTCCAAGGGCACTGAAGAGAGGAAGAGTCAACACAACCCATCTCTCCACCAAGTGCCACAAGAGCCCAGGCCCAGGAGAAGGACCGTCTGCCCTGGCAAGCAGCACACCACAACAGGAACACAGGGTCTCTGAAACTTCCATATCAAGTTTCCCCCAAAAGTAGTCGAGATGCTCACTTAGGTTACACCTAGAAAGGACTACCACCCGCTAAAGTAACCGAGACAGGGAGTGAGAGTCCCTAATGAAATCATCACAGTTTCCATGACAGAATCTAAGATCACTCACAATACCAACAACCAGGAAAGCCACAGTTTAAGAGAAGCAGTCGACTGATGTTCACGCTGGGAGAAGCCGACACTAGAATGATCTCACAGAGAATTGAAAGCAGCCATCATTCAAATGTTCTGGCAAACAATTACGAATTATGTTGAATTAAGTGTAGAAATAGAGAATCTCAGCAAAACATGGATACAATTATCTATTGATTGATTGGGTTTTTTTTTGTTGTTGTTGTTGTTTTTGTTTTTTGTTTTTTTTCCCAGACAGTCTTTCTATGTAGCTCTGGCTGTTCTGGAACACACTATTGTAGACCAAGATAATCTTAAACTCACAGAGATCTACCTGCCTCTGCCTCCCAAGTTGTTGGGATTAAAGGTGTTAAGACACCACAACTGCCGGGCAGTGGTGGCGCACGCCTTTAATTCCAGCACCTGGGAGGCAGAGGCAGGCGGATCTCTGTGAGTTCGAGGTCAGCCTGGTCTACAGAGTGAGTTCCAGGACAGGCTCCAAAGATACACAAAGAAATTCTGCCTCAAAAAACCAAAAAAAAAAAAAAAAAAAAAAAGGCAGGGGGGGGGGGGGCAGACTGCAACCCACAACTCCAGAGAGGCTAGCTAACAAGGAAAGACCCTAGGAGGGACACGTGGATGACCCCGTGAAGGAGAAGGATGAGATCTACATGAGTGGACTGGGTGTTGGGGGGTAGCAGAGGCCGAGGAGTGGGGGATGAGAACATAGGGAAATGGGAGGGTCAAGCTGGAACAGGGACAGAGTGGGACGGCAGGGAGGAAGATACCATGATAGATGAGGACATCATGGGAATAGGAAGAGGCAGGGTGCTAGGGAGGCTCTCAGGAATCCACAAGGTTGACCCCACCTTGGTCTGCTGGCAGTGGTCCAGAGGGTGTCTGGACCGGTCTACTCTGGTGACCAGTCTAGCAAATAACCTAGCTGTCATCATAGAGCCTTTGTCCAGTGACAGATGGAGGCAGATACAGAGATCCACGGCCAGGCACCAGGCTGAGTTCTGGGAATTCAGTTGAGGAGAGAGAGGAGAGATACTGTGGGTGAGGGACGTCGAGATCATGATGGGAGGATGTGCAGAGATGACCGGCCACACTAGTGGAAGCCCATGAACTGTGGACTGGTGGCTGTGGAGCCCCCATGGGACTGGACTAGGCTCTCTGGACACAGAAGACGGCTGTTTGGCTCGAACTGTTTGGGGGGCACCCAGGCAGGGGGATCAGGATCTGTCCCTGGTCTATGGGCAGGCTTCTGGGAATCTGGTGCCTGTGGTGTGACACCTTGCACAGCCTTGGTGCAGTGGGAAGAGGCTTGGACCTGCCTAGGCTCAGTGTGCTGGGCTTTGCTGACTCCCCATGGGAGACCTCGATTTGGGGGATGTGGGGATGTGGGGTGGCTTGGGAAAGAGGGCTGGGGGGTGGGAGGAGGAAGGGGGGGGTCTGTGGATAGCATGAGGAGTGAGTAGAAAATTTCTTAATAAAGAAAAATAAAATAAAAAAGGACACCACATCCAGCTTTTGTAAGTTTATTTTTTTTAAGATTTATCATTTTAATAATTTCATATGTAATCTGTGTGTGAGGTATTTGCATGTGTGTGAAGGTGTGCTAGGAAGCTAGATTCCCTGGAGCTGGAGTTACAGGTGGCTGTGAGCCACCTGTGCTGAGAACAGAACTTGGGTCCTTGGGAAGAGCAGTATATGCTCTTAACTGCTGAGCCATCTCTCCAGTCCCTACTTTTACGTTTTATGAAAAGAACCATGTGGAAATTATAAAATTGAAAAATGCAGTCCTTGGATTTAAAGTCTTGCTATATGGACTCCCGAGTACCCTGGTGACGACAGGGTTGGCAGCCCTCAAGACAGGTCAACGGGATTTACTCGTCAACAGCGGAGGACACAGACCAGAAAAAGAAATGGACAAGGCCTCAGGAACATATGGGGGACAGCAGATGATCCTACATTCTTATCACTGGAGTTCATTAAGGGGAAAGAGTAGAGATCAAAAATATCTATCTATCCAAGCTGGGTGGTGGTAGCGCATGCCTTTAATCCCAGCACTCGGGAGACAGAGGCAGGTGGATTTCTGTGAGTCTGAGGCCAGCCTGGTCTACAGAGTTAGATCTAGGACAGCCAGAACTACACAGAGAAACCCTGTCTGGAAAAACAACAGCAAAAAATCCAAAACTTAATGTTTGAAAGCATTTCAATTTTCACAAAGGACTCAAACCCACAATTTTAACAAATGAATCAAATGCCAAATAATACAGACCCAAATCAATTCACAACACATCATTAAATTTCTAAAAACCCAAGGCAAAGGGAAAAAAGCTACAGCAGCCCAAGAGAAGCTAGTATGTTGACCACAGAAGAACACCAGTCCACATGACAGCAGGTTTCCTGGAATCCACAGCAATCAGAAGCAAGCAAAGTAGTTTTTCAAGGGCTGGAAAGGAAGACTCCTACCTGAAAACTCCATATCCAGGAGAACCACACTCCAGGAATATGGAGAAAAACACATCCCCAATGAAGAAGAAAAAGGAGAAAGGTTGGTAGCATCCTAACCTCAGGGTTAAATGCCCCGGACAAGCAGAGGGTATCGGGAAGGGAAAGCAGTGGGCAGAAGGGATGGCTTGGCAGTTAAGAGCACTTGCTGCTTTCCCGAAGGGTCCCAGTGGGATTCCAAGCACCCCGTCAGGCAGCTGCAGCTCCAACTCCAGGGGATTGGATGCCGTCATCCGGCCTCTGTGGGTGCCTGCATACTTGCACTCCCCACACATCCACATAAATAAAAAAATCTTTTTTAATGTAAAGAATAAAAATAAGGTGAGCAAAGCAGACTGTTCACTCATGGATTTCTCTAATCACATTCAATGGCTAAAACAAGCATTGCAGTACCATCCAACGTGTTCCTTGGTGCTGAAGGAACCCTTCAACAATTACACTCTGAAATCTCAGAGGTAAAGGGACACATATGGAATTGAGATTCAGACACTTAGTAGAAATGATGAGGTGTGGACACCATCACTGTAACAAGTCGCAGATGTACATGGTCACGCCAAGAGCAACCACTAAGACCCTACAGACAGCAATGCACTGAAACGGAACAGGAAACAGGACGGAATCCTAACAGTAGTTCTAAGCATCTGCAGGAAGCCGGAGACAAAGAAACCGGCAAGAATGAACAAAGGAGCCACACAAAAGACAAAACACCACCGGCAGACAATACCTAATGTATCAATAATTAAAGCTGCGCCGATTAAAAGACTGAGAGAGTAGATTTAAAACAAACTACATTCCAGCAGTCAGGAGGCAGGTGGACCTCTATGAGTTAAAGACCAGCCTGGTCTACATAGTGAGTTCTAGGATAGCCAAGGCGATGTATGGAGATACAAAAGACCCACTAAACAAAAACAAGACCAAACAAAAGATCCACTAAACAAGAAATCCACTTCAGATAGATATGCTGAAAGTAAAAAAAAAGGGGGGGGGCACATTGTATAAACATTGGTTAAAAACATTTAAGTTCTTATTAATATAGGCAGAAATGGCTATACTGATGCTGAATAATTGATTTTAGAGGAAAGAAATCATTAGGAGTGAAAATGGACAGAGAGAGCCATCTACCAGGCATGGGTGGTACAAGAGGGTCTTCCCAGCTATCTAGGGGACTAATTCAGGAAAATAGTAACTGTTCATTTTCAGGAATTCAAAACCCAGCCTTGGCAATATAATGAAACCTTATCTTTAAAAAAGAAAAAAAATCTACCCAGGGGCTAGAGAGGTGGCTCAGCGGTTAAGAGCACTGGCTATTCTTGCAGAGGACCTGGGTTCAGTTCCCAGCGGCCATGTTGGGTGTCTCACAAAAACGCCCTCTTCTGGCCTTCATGGGCTCCAGGCATGCACATGGAGTACACAGCAGGTAAACACTTATACACATAAAGTAAAAATAAATAAATCTTAAAAAGCAAATCTACTAAGAAGGTAGATGTCTATGTGCATGTACACACTCATGTGTTTATGAGAGAGATTTCCGTCACTGGGATGTAACAAACTACCCGAGAATACCCACCTAAAGTAGGAAGGATTTATTTTGACCCAAGGTTTCAATTTCAGGTCACTTGGCTTCACTGCTTCCGGGTCATAGTGAGGTGACACCATGGTGAGAGGTACGGGACAGGACAAAGCTGTTTAGTTCATGGAAGCCATGAAGCAGAGAGGGAGAGAGGGAGGGAGGAGAGGGAGGCAGAGATATGGAGAGGGAAGGGACCTGAGATAAGATACAGCCTTCAACTGCATGTCCTAAGGATGCTCTCCTCGGGCTACAGCGATGGCTCAGTGGTTAAGTCCGTGTGCTGCCTCTGCATAGCTGCGTTCCCAGCGCCTACATGGCAGCTCACAACTGCCTGTGACTCCAGCTCCAAGGGATCTGATGCCCTCTTCCAGCCTCCAGGGGCACCTGGATTCATGTGCACATAGGCACCACATACAAATACATACATTTTTAAAATGGCCCTTTCCTTCTAATTAGTCTTCCGTTCTGTTTCTATTGCCTTCCAGTAGTAGCTCATCAGCTTCTGACCCCATCAGTGAACTAATCCATTGCCAGAACCAGAGTCTTCAAAATATCCCACTCTGAACACTGCCGTACTAGGGACCAACCTTCACTGTATGCTCTGGGTTTAGCAAACAGGAAGAAAGAGAAATTTCTTCAACTCTAAAGGGGTCTCTCAAAAATTGTACATCATAGTGACAGACTGGATAATTCCCTCTCAGTTCTGGAGAAGTGAATGCGCTCTCAGTCCTTTCTAATGCAGTCCTTGAAGCTCTAGTCCCTGCAACAGGAGGTCCTAGAACTAGGGAGTTTGTAAGGAAGGTCAGAGGATCTAAAACAAACACACACCAGTTTGCTTCGTCTCTGTAAATTAACAGAAAACACCAAAATCAATATATATGATAGCTAATCCTGGATATCAGCTTGACTCCAACCGCAATCAACTAAAACCCAAGCATCTGGGCACATCTGTGAGGCATTTTTCTTGGTGGAATCATTTGAGGTGTAAACCTGGGCCATGCCTTCTGGTGGCAGGCTATATGAAAAGACATGGATGGAGGCAAGCTTCTGGTTTTTGCCTGCTTGCCCTCACTTTGGCCATTAAGTTCATCGACCCTGATGCTGAGACATTCTTTCACCTGTATTGGAACCCAGTCCTTTGGGATCCCAGCATATACTGAAAATCACCTGATCATCCAGCCGCATGGACTGAGCAACTATTAGATTCTTGGCCTTTCCATCAGGAGAAGTAACTGTAGGACTAGCTGGACCACACAGCCTGATTAGACAAATTAGACAAAAAAATGAATTTTGATTGCTGGACCTTGGTGTTTTGTCGCAGGAATGAGTCAGTGGCCAAATAAGGAATGGACCTTGGGGTCTAGCTTTAGGAATGGCACAGTTTTTAGCAAGGGAGAGGGAAGGGGAAAGAGCCAAACCCTTTGGCTGTGCTCGGGCCTGTTAGAACCTTCAGAGGGCCAGTTCTTCAAACTGACTTACAGGTTTAATCTAGTTCATATATTAGAATCTCAACAAGGTGCCAGGCACGTCAGCACCACACTTAGGAGGCTGAGGGGGAGGACCGTGAGTTTGAGAGCATCCTGGGCTCCAGAGCAAGAGTCTGCCTTGAAAACACAACCCTCAACAAGGCTTTTTGTAGACATACACATTTGTTCTAAATACTAACATTTATACAGAAAGAGCTTACAATAGACAAAGTAGACATGAAGAGAGGGTCCATGATGTCAAGGCTTACAAAGTAGCTCTAGAGTTAAAAGGGCGGTATTGGTGGAAGGGTGGATATGCCGGTGAGTGAGACTGACCTGAGACCTCAGAAACAGGAAGCAAATATGCCCATGCTCCTCCTCCTCCCTCCTTTTGGTTGAGTAGTTCAGTGTCCCAGAATAGTCTCTCGGACTCAAGCAATCCTACTGCCTCAGCTTTCCCCGTAGATAGAACCATGTACGCTCACCAGCACTCTACAGCAAGAGGGTAGGTTGTTCGTGAAGAGAGAAAGGCATCAAGATTGACATAAAAGCCAGCAAGCCTGGAAACCACTCCTCACAAGGGCTACAAGTAAGGGACAGGGCACGCTCTAGGAAACCACGATAAACACAAATGCAGGTGGGAGTGGACGGATGGTATGGAATGGCGTGACCTATGGAAGTCATGGCTCTGGACCTTGGATCTGTCCCAGCTCACTTCCATTCTGAGGAATCCTTTCCTTTTTCTATTTTTTTTTTTTTTGAAGGTCTTGCTATGTAACCTTAGCTGTCCCGGAACTCAGGATGTAGACCATGCTGGCCTCAAATCCATAAGAGATGCTCCCAAGCTTGCCTCTGCCTCCTGGGTGCTGGGACTAAAGGCCTGCACCACCACACCCAGCCCTTTTCTTAAACTGTATCATTTTTATCACTAGCCATATGTCCCTCGTCCAATTTATTCAGGAACACAAGATTCTGGAAATGTAAAGGGTGTCCCTCTGGACTCTGATCCATTGCTATTATCAAACCTCCTTTTCCAACCTCTTATTAATTGTGTGTATGTATATGCACACATGTGCACTTGTAGAGGCAGAGGACAACTTGTCAGTTGATTCTCTCCTACAATGGGTGATTCAGGACTCGAACTCAGGTTGTCAGGTTTGGTGGCAAGTACCTTGGCCTGCTAAGCTATCTTGCCAGTCCCCTCAGTTCACGTTGAAGAGGAAAAGGGCAAGTCAATGGAGGGAAGGCAGTCCTTTCAACAAACAGTGCTGAGTCAAGGAGACATTGGGAAAACAGGGAAAGGCCTGAAATACAAAATCCTTACATTTTATATACAAGTTGACTCAAAGTAGACTGAGGGCTTCGATGTAAAATACAAGAACAAAACTTCAAGAAAACCGTAGGAGAAAGTCTTCGAGATCTAGGATAGGAAAGAGATTTTTTTTAGGCCTGACACCAGAAGCCTGATTCATAAATGGAAATTTTGAAACACTGGATCTCATCAACATTAAAAACTTCTGCTCTGAGCAAAACCATGTAAGAAGGATGGCAAGACTATGGAAAAGGATGCATTACTAACTACTATGATGTTGTAAAGTATATATTTGGACCTCATAGATTCTTGGCATGCAAACTCCAAAAGTCCTCAGAGCCTGTTGGAGTGATGGGCTTTTGTATGCTAATGAGATAACTTTGGGGTTGGTGGAACCCTGGTAGCTTAAGGATGGGGGATGACCACTAAAAGTTCCTGTTGGACTGATAGTCTTTTGTATGCTAACGAGATAACTTCATGGCTGGTGTATCCTGGGTAGCTTAAGGATGAGGGATGGCCACTATAAAGTTCAAGGCAGGATTAGAGGATTGAACTTTGAACCTCCCAGGACAGCAGGGAAAGGCTGAAAGTTAGACTGACCACCCATGAGCCTTCATCAAACCATGAAGACATGGTTCCCAGTTTCAGAGGCTCTGGACAGTTATAACCTGTGAGGGTTCCTGGGTTCTTGTAGCTCAGGAAGGCTCCTTCCCACACACACTGCTCTATGACTCCATCTGTATATTCTGCCAATGCTTTGAAAGTACGCAGGAGTTTCCCTTAATTCTATACCTCGCCCAAGCAAATTAAATGAACCTGAGCAGAGAGTTATGGGAACCCACTTTATAGCCAATCACTCAGAAGCACCTGGGGCTTGTGATTGACATCTGAAGAGGGGATAATCATGGAGACCAAGCCCTCAATCTGTGTGATTCAACACTATGGCCAGGTAGACAGTGAGAACTGAGTCAAATCGTAAGATATCAGCTTGTTGATTGTCGTGGCATAAAAGTAGACACACATATATATGTACATACCATGGGAAAACATTAAATTACATAGTTAGCAAATGACTTTTATCTAGAGTATATAAAGAATGTACATAACTTGGCATTTATAAAAACAGTGGATTCAATTAGAACTCGGCCAAGACTCAACAGATTTCTCACCACGTGAGGCAGAAAACACATGAGAGATGCTCAGTGTTCAGAATCACTAGCCACTCAAGGCATGCAAATAAGTGAGGAAATGCCTTCACATATCTATTAGAAGGGACCAAAAAAAAAAAAAA
>CABHPQ010001640.1:923-39816 GCA_902168405.1 Peromyscus aztecus
AAAAAAAAAAAATAAAATAAAATAAAAAAAATGCAGCAGTAAAGGAAAATGGAAAAAAAAAAAAAAGACAAAACCGGAAGTTTTATGAATGTGGTTGGTAGTTCTTTCTGTTTGAAAATAACCAGACGCTTTCAGAGTGGTGGTGGCACAGGACTGTGCAGTCACCGTCTGTGGGTCTCTCCCCTCCCCCAACCTATGAGGCACTGTCTGTCCCTGACCCTGTTGCCCACTTTGGCCACACAGCCCAGAAAGCACAGGCTGGGGACCCAGGGAGCAAACAGCAGAGTCACTGTTGTGTCCCAGGAGCTGAGGCTCATCCTAGGTCTCTGGAGGGAGGGAGCTCAGATGCTCCTCCTGAGTAGAGTGGATAGGGGACCTGACTTGATCACAGCTCAGAGGCGCTCTCTCTCTCTCTCTCTCTCTCTCTCTCTCTCTCTCTCTCTCTCTGTACACACACACACACACACACACACACACACACACACACACACACACACTCATTTTCTCCACTCTTTCTCCCACCCTGCCCTGGGGGCAGCTGTGGTGAGGCAGGGAACCCAGCATAGATCTTTTATCTCTCTGCTTCTGCTCTGGGGCTCTGGGGCTCTGAGAGGTTATGGCAAAGACCCCTGCAAGCTGCCAGCTTTGACTTTCAGTGAACCTGCTCTGGCTAAGTCAGGGCCACAGGCTCTAAGTTTTTGTAATAGTTCTTTGAGGCAGGGTCTCACTATGTAGCCCTAGCTGGCCTGGAACTTTCTATCCAGACTTAGGTTCACCTTGAACTTGTGGTGAGCCTGATTGTGCCTCCAAGTACTAAGATTACAGGTGTGCACTACCACAAACTGGTACAAAATCAAAATTCTTTAGAGTTTGGGTATGGACATGTGATGGGCCAGGTATGAGACAATAGGGAGCGTCGGGGGCGTTCATAGTTAGACAGGGTTGAGATTAAAGTACTGTGTGTGAGTATGGGAAGCACAGCCCCGAAGGCCCTGTTGGCCTGCTGTCCCCTTCTGCCATACACGGTTCCCACACCTGTTGCTGGTGGACAGGAGGCCTGGCAGGGGCTGTGTGGCACATGGTGCTGGGTCTGACTTTTTTGTTTCCCTTCTGAGACTGTGTCTACCTTCTGCATATCCCTTGCCACCAACTCCTGCCTCGTCCCTGTCCCCACCCCCACCCTGTAACCCAGCTCCTACTTCCCACTTTAAGGGAAAAAGGGGTTGGTTTCAGTTCACAGTTCAAGGGTATAGCCCATCATGGCAGGGGAGTTGAGGAGGCAGGGGATTTGAAGCAATTGGCCACATCACATTCCCAGTCAGGAAGCAGCGAGAGATGAACACCTGTAGCTGCTCGGCTCCCTGTCTCCACACACAGACCAGGATCCCAGCTAGGGAATGGTGCCGCCCACAGTGGGTGGGTCTTCCCACCTGAATGAATGAGATAATCCCCACAGGCGTGCACAGAAGAGTGATTATGCACTCTGTCAAGTTGACGAACTAAATCTAACTTGACAGATACTCAAACTGGCAGGGGAGAAAATGCATATTCAAAGATGCTTTTTGCTTTAGTATTTTAAGTGCAAAAGATAGGAAGTAATCGCATTCCTGCTATGGTTTGAACGTGTCCCCCAAACGTTGGAAAATTAACACCCAAAGTCTGTGCTAATGGTATTTAGAAGTGGGGGCTCTTGGAGGGTTGGAGCCCCATGGTACAGTTAGTGACTTTGTAAAAAAGACTCCAGCTAAATGGCCTGTCTTCCTCACTGGACAGCCTGTACGACCCAAAGGAGGCAGTGTTTCCTGCCATTGTACACGACCTCTTCTAAGGAGCTGGAGAGGGGTCCCATGCCCCTTCTTCCTGCTCCTGCCTGCGAGGTGGATTCACTCCCGGTCAGATCAGAGGACGACTTCAGCTGTCTACTCTGTTCTGTAGTCATGAGTGTATTTCCTCAATTTATATCTTGAATTCTGTTTCTCATTTATTAGACTCACGTGGATTGGTCATAATAAAACGATCCTCTGCACCGTCTTTCTCCAGCCTCCCTCCTTCACTTACAACAGTAGGAGATGCACCAGTTCACTGGCTCAGAGGTGTTTACCTGTGACACCGCAGCTTGAAAGAGCTTTGGCAGCCAGAACAAAGGGTGGCTCTGTCCCGTCTCATCACTGCTGACAAAATACTTGAGGGAGTCACCTTCTAGGACAAAGTCCAAGCAGAGAGCAGCAGGGAGGAAGGGGATGGGACGAGGGCTAGGGTCCACAGTACCCGAGGGACCCCACAAAGCCCTGCTCCCTCCAGTGAGGCCCCTCCTGAAGCTCACACTTCTCAGGAGCCCAGCAAATTTAGAGTGCAGCCCTGGATGAACCACTGATGAGGAAGAGCCCCTTCCCACAGCCACCTCAGCACAGGGCCTTTGTGGGACATTTAAGTCCAAACTGTGAAAGATACTTAACATTTTGCCTTACATTTTAAGTATTTATTTATTTATTATGTATGTGTGTGCGTGTGTACGAGCGCTCATGTGCATGTGCACACACACATGCACATTCATGCCACAGTGTGTATGTGGAGATAAGAGGACAATCTGTGGGAGTCAGTTGTCTTCTATCATAATATGGAACTGGGGATTGAATTTAGGTTGTCAGGTTTTGTGACATGAATTTCTAAAGGTCTTTTAATTAAAAAAAACCCAGAGCCAGAACATTGGGGTAAATGCTGAAAGATCAGAGAGACAAAGGAACAAGCCACAGCCACCTCGTACCTCTAGGACTCCTCAGCCTGAAAAGCCTCTAGCTGAAAGGGATGCTTCTGCCCCAAAGCCTTTACCTCCTGTCTCCTCACACCTTATATACCTTTCTCCGTCCAGCCATCACTTCCTGGGATTAAAGGCATGTGCGCTTCCCAGTACTGGGATTAAAGGTGTGTGCCATCACTGCATGGCTCTGCTTTCTCTCCTAGACTGAGTCAATCTCATGTAGTCCAGAGTGGCTTTGAACTCACAGAGATCCAGATTGAAGGTGTGTGCCACCACTGCCTGGCCTCTATGTTTAACCTAGTGGCTTGTTCTATTCTCTGATCTTCTGGCAAATTTTATTAGGGTACACAGTATATCACCACAAGGTTTGGCGATAAGGGCCTTTACCTGCTGAGTTATCTCTCAGGCTCAAAGACACTGCCCCTCACCCCATGCTCTGGGCCAGGAATATGCTAGATAAATGCTTGCTTTCTTTTCTATTGCTATGATAAAACACCATGACCAAAAGCAACCTGGGGAGGAAAGGGTTTATTTCAGCTTACACTTCCACATCACAGTCTATCACTGAGGGAAGTCAGGGCAGGAACCTGGAGGCAGAAAGAAGCAGAATGTGGAGGAGTGATGCTTACTAGCTTGCTCCTTGTGCCTTGCTCACCTGCTTCCTTATAGCACTCAGGACTACCAGCCCAGGGGTGACACTTCCCACAGGGACCAGGGCCTTCCATATCCCACAGGCCATTCTGGAGGGGGCATTTGCCTAGATGAGGTTCCCTCTTCCAAAATGACTCCAGCTTATGTCAAGTTCACGTAAAACTAGCCAGCACAGAGCTCTACCATTGGGTCTACAGCCCCAGACCTTTTTTAAGATAGGGTCTCACTAAGTTGCCCAGGCTGAACTTGAACTCACTCTACAGCCCAGGCTAGCCTCCTGCCCCAGCTTCCCAAGGGCCTGGATCACCAGGTCTGGCTCAGGCCTACTCCTAATGTGGTTAAACAGAGCAATATGTTCATCTACTAAGCAAAGTCCTATGTATGAAGTACCCTCCCACGTGTGATCATGGTGTCAACAAGAACGTCCTTGTCTGTTCATAGAAATCTCTAGAAAGTAGCAGAAGAATCCACTCGAGAGTGTTGTCCCAGGGAACACCGCCGTCACCCAGTGGTACATTATCTTTGTGGTACCTCTGAGTTTGTATTTCAGTCTAGTACCGTGTGCATCTGTAATTGATTCAGAAATCCATGTGGACCAGAGAGCTGAGGTGTAACTGTGTGTGGGAGATGGGCGTCCAGATGTCACCTGGGGCTTGTGGGGAGGCAGGGAGGCCGAGAAAAACTGCACCCCACACAGGCCTCAGAATGCTTCTGTATTCAGCAGCGTGAGGCAGTCGAGTGGTGTAGTGGGGATGTCTGGGATTCCATGCCTGAACCCCTGTTCTCACATTTCCTCTGTGACGCTGTCTGCCACGGTGACACAGGGACAGCCATCATCTCACAGGGGAACGTGAGATGGTAAGTGTGAAAGGCCCACTGTCCCAGGGTCTCTTCCATGTGGTCCCTCCCCATCCCTGGACAGCATGTCTCCCTCTGTATGGAGACACTGTGTAGAGCAGGGCCAGTGCCCCCTTCCTGGGCAAAATGCCAGGCCACAGATGCCATAGACAGCTAGGGTGGGTGGAAAATGACAGCCTCAGATAGGCTGTCTGGGAAATGGCATGCCTCTCCAACCACAACCACCCCCGCGTTTCCCTCCAGTGTGAGGAGGCTTGGGGGGCAGGGGTACTAATGTCATTTTTGGCCTGTACCCCAGGTCCTCTTGGACATGATGCCCTGGAGGTGGAGACTGTGCCTAGGGAGAGGCCTGTGCCTGTGAGAGATTCACCAGGAGGCCTGACACCAGAAAACACTTGCTCTCGATGGTGCCAAATGGAGCCTGCAGACCATAGGGAGCCATTGAGAGCTCTTGAGCCAGACAGGGCTTGTTCATTACCAGCTTTCAGGAGCGCAACTGGCTGAGGGGACGGTGACAGGTTGGGGGAGGAGTGGGTCCTCACAGGCCACCTGCCCAGTCCAATTTCCCCAGCGTTTTTCTTAGTCGTCACAGTAATTCCGTAAGCAGGACAGGGTTATTGTCACCTCCTTCTTACCACCGAGAAAACGGGGCCCCAGGGAGGTGCCCACAGACACCAGGCTTTGTCATCCAGCTTGCCCCGTAGAGGTAGGATAGGAAGCCAAGCCGTGCCCTCCCCAGGATCTGCACCTGATCCGTCTCCAGGGAGGTATTTTTAGCGGGCTGGTGTCATTTAGATTGTACCTTTTACTAAGTGGAGGCCTTGGTACCTGTCTTGGGAGCCATTACTGAAGCTGAGACTGTGGTCCCCACTTGTCCCTGCAGGGTTTCTGCTGGGTCCTGGGGGATGCCACCTGGGCCCTGCCAAAGCCCTGCTTGACCTCTGTTGGTGGGGCTGTGACCTTTGGGCAGCCTGCAGGTGGAACCTTGCGTGGGTCACTGCTGTGTATCTAGAGCCCAGCCGCGGGCACACAGTAGGTACTCAGTAAAGACTGAGTGAGCACCCCGTCACCTAGTGATGACAACACAGGCCAGAAGAGCACATTCGCGATGCCATCCTGGGTGAGGGCAAGACCAAGGACCAAGTTCCCTCAACAATGAGGTGGCCCGTATCCAGCCAGGATCTTAATACATGCCTGTGGATGGGGCTGAGTTGATCTGGGGATGGTGTAGCCCTTAGGTGAGACACAGGCTCTTGTTGGTTTATTTCTCAAAAGTTCCTAATTGATCACCTGTATGGTTGTGGCATGGTGGCCTAGCTACTTGCTCTCTAGACACAGAAGTCCTTGGCCAGGGTCTAATAAGGGATCCCAACCCCTCAACTCCCTGGGCCTAGCTCCTTCCTTGTCTAGACAGCTGAATGTGGTGGCCAGGAAGCTGCCCAGGGTGAGGTCTTCTCTCAGTCAACCCTCAGCCTTGCTGCACATTGAGGTACAGAGACAGTTGATGTGGCTGGACCCTGATGGTGGCATGTGAGAGGGACTCAGAAACCACAGAGCTTGGGTGAATGGAGAGAGAAAGTTGGAGGTGAAGACAGAGGAGGCTGAGGGCCAGCAATGGAAGCAAAAAGCATCCATCCCTAGAAGGGTGAGTTTGAGGTGTATCAAGTGCACCACGGTTGCAGGGCTATGTATATGTGTGCATACGTGTGTGTGTGTGTGTGTGTGTGTGTGTGTGTGTGTGTGTGAGTGTACATTGTGCAGAGAGGTGGAGGCCCAGCAATGGCCTAGCAGGGGCTAGCTATAAATGAGTACCTAGACTTTAGAGCTGACTTCCTCAAAGCCTGGACCTGCAACCTGCCCAGGGGCTGAGCAGGGCCCTGCCAGAGGGAGGCCGAGTCACAATGGGGCTCTTCAGCCCGTGGCTGGCTGGCAGGAGCCAGGGTTTTTCATCACCTGACGAGATTTATTGGTGTCTCCAGAGAGCTGCCGGCCAGAGGTCTGGCAGGCAGCAGGGCCTCCTGGCTGTTTACCCAGAGCCAAGAAATCAGAGAGCAGCATCAGCTCCATCCTGCTGGAGGGCAGCCAGCTGTTGGGCACAGATGTGCAGAGGGATGGGTCCTGCCAAGCAGGAGGACCTCAGAGAATATAGATTTGGGGGTGCTTGACCCTCCCTGACGTTACAGATGGGGAAGCAGAGAAGTGACTATCCCAAAGTCACACATCACTTCTGGGCTCTAGTCAAGATCAGAAGCCAGGCTTGGGGGCAATGAATTCAGACTGCTGAAACAGCCATGTAGATGGACATCTTTGTGGACTGTCTCCCTGAGAGCAGTGACCTTGGGAATTACTTTTCTCACGACTTAGACAAAGTCAAGCACCTGACAAAGGAACCCAAGGGAAGAAGAGTTCTTCTCGGCTCATGGCTTGAGAGTGTGGTCCATCGTGGCAGGGAAGATGTGGAGGCAGGGCTGTGAGACGGCTGGTCATCTGCCATCAGGAAGCAGAGAGAACCCAATGCTCAGCTTGCTTCCTCCTTACTGTTTGGTCTAGGACTCCAGGACACACCCCGCCTCTACTAGCCCAATCTAGCTAATCGCTCACACAAATGCCAGAGCCTTATCTCCTAGTCGGTTCTAGATACTGTCACGCTAACTAGACTAACCACACACCCTGTGTGTCATGCTGATGGCTCTCATGTGAGCAGCTAACGCAGGCCGTGGTGCACGTGTGGCAGGGACAACTTGCTGGAGTCAGTTCTCTCCCTTCCATCATATGGGTCCCTGAGACTGAACTCAGGTCCGTCAGGTTTGGCAGCAAGCACCTTCACCCACTGAGCTGTCTCACTGGCCCTAAAACAAGCTGTTTGTTGAACTCCTGCAGGAAGTCAGAATAGGTGGGCAGTTTCTTTGTTCACAGTATAAAATGTCCAGGCCTGAGACAGGCTTTTTGCTGTCACCAGGGACCTGGGCTCTGTCTCTTCCTTCCAGGTGTGATATAGTTTTTGTCCTCCGATTCCAAAGGGGCTGCTGTTCCTCCAATCACAGCAGTTGCCTTTCTGGGGAGAAGGGAGTTCAGACAATGGTTAGAGGACTCCTGCTCATGGAAGCTGTGCTTTTTAAATCAGAAAAACTGTAGGTTTCCTAGAAGGGCCCAAACAGTGGGTTGTTTAAAACATAAATAGCCCTCTGCCTTGCATTTTTATTTTTAGCTTCTTTCAGGGGCAGGGCCTATTATTTTTGTTTAGTGGCCGTTGTTTTATTGGATTAAATAAAAATCCCCTTTGTGGGGGAAATGCCCTATGAGGTAATTCTTACTATAGAGTGAGTTACAGGTGCTACTTTAGTCATCTCCTAGGGGGGTGGGGTAGCAGTGTGTGTGTGTGTGTGTGTGTGTGTGTGTGTGTGTGTGTGTGTGTTGGGATGCAGTGTGACAATCTCACTCCCTAGGTCAGAGTTGGGAGAGAACAGGGCCTTTGCCTCCAGGTCCAGGGCTCTGCTCCCCTCCCATAGCACTGGTCACACCCACACCCCCCCATGTCGGGTCCTGGTGGGTGTTCAGAACCACTCTTCAACCAAGGGCACCAGCTGGGCTCTTTAGATTATTTGCAACAGAGTCTCTGGCAACCATGAGATGGCCACCCTAAGGCTCCTGTCTGCAGGGCCCATGGAGGCCCCAACGTGTGGGTGTGTGTAATTCTGCCTCCCGGGTAGCTGTGGCCTCTGTACTGCCTGCTGAGGAGCCTGGGGGATGGAGGGTTCAACACATAGCCTCAGAGCAGGGTCCTCTGAAAGCCTGGAACTCCCTGGAGACTTGGGCCAGGTCTGAGGCTGTGTTTGCCAGGGTGACTCTCAGAGGGCTGTGTCTCTTCACATAGGGACGCAGGCAAGCCTTGGCCAGCACACTGGGTGGGGCTGAGAGAGATAGGGTGTTCTCTGGCTTCTCATATTTCCTGTGACTCTACCCTGGGGCCTATAGTTCTTAGTTCCAAGCCCCAAAGGCAGAGGGGGATGAGGTCACAGAGCACCAGCAACATCATACTTCTGAGCAGGCAGAAGGCCCCAGAGTGGCCAGCCACCCTTGGGTTAGAAGAGGCCCCCAGAGCCTCCCAAAGCTGCCCACGTTGTCCCGGAGGAGGACCTGTCTCCTAGAAGGTTCTGCTGCTGGGCTGTTGTGTATCCTGCCTCAGGCCCAGGTCAGCTATGAGTACACCAGCACCCCTCTGGCCTTCCTTTCCCAGCTGGTGCTGGGGGTGACTTTCATGGGAGGGCTCCATCAAGGACCGAACAGGTGGCGGTCAGAAGGTCCCACGTGGAGATGAGATAGCAGCCTAGCCGCACTGGGTTGGCTGAAAGGACCCAGACTCCCACACTCATTGTGGAAATGTGAAACCTGGTGGATCTGTGAGGGTTATTTTTACCTCCCAGCATGTGGGTGGAGAGGGGTGTTCTGAGCCGGTGCTGGCCCCACAGAGAAAGTGGCGGGCACTCCTCCTCCACGGAGGCAAAGCATCTGCTTAGACTGGAGCAGGCTCTGGCAAGTGACAGAGAAGGACCCCCAGCAGGAACTCAGTCTCCTCAGGAGAGAAGATGTGCGAGGCTCTCAGACGTCTCACCAGATAGCATGTCTGCAAAGATACTATCATATTACTGATTTATCATATTTTTCAGCACTAGGGTTGGAACCCGGGGCCTCACATGCTACCCAAGCACCCTGTCACTGAACTGAGCCCCCAGGCCTCTCTTTTTGAGAAAATGTCTCCCTAAGTTGCCCAGGCTAGCCCTGAACTCACTGTAGAGCCTAGACAGATCTTGAACCTTTGATCCTCCTGCCTTAGCCTCCTGGGCAGCTGGGATTATAGATCTGCTCTGCCAGATCTGGTGCAAGGACAGTTCCTTCTAATCTAGGTGACTGCAGGGGGTCTGAGCCACCTAGGACTCCACTGGCCAGCAGGGAGCAAAGTTTCTGCCAACTCTAGTGGTGGCCTGGAGGGTGCCTAGCAGAAGTCTGCGCTGCTGTCCTCTGCACGTCCTAAATTGTCCCCTGGGAAGTAGGGTTGTCCTGGTCACCGCTCTGTGCATGAAGAAACCTGCTCCTTAGACCATCGAGGCCCAACCATAGTCACAGCCAGGAGTTGAGGGTTCCGTGCATATGGATAGGGAGGGTGGCCTCCAAGGAGGGTGCACAGGGTGTTAGCATCTATTACTAAGGAGCAAATCACCATGAATAACAGGAGTTTGTTGTCTTATAGTCTGGAGGCTGGGAGCCCAGAGTGGGTTCCCTACAGCTAAGCTCCGAGAACAGGAGCCCCCAGGTGCTGACCCCCTCTTCTGTCTCTTCCAGCTCCTGAAAGCAGCCTGCACTCCTTGGCTTATGGATCCATCCTCTTAGCCCTGTGGTGTCTTCCTGTATCACTGGCTGCTGTTGCCTTCCTTCACTCACAGGGCCTGTGTGAACCATCTAAGACCATCTCCTGATTTCTAGATCTGTAACCCATCCCTCTCTGGAAGTCTCTTTGCCATGAAAAATAATTACAAGTGCAGGTTTTGGGGTAACCAGGTGGGTGCTGTGAGGTGCTCTGTCCTGCCAACAACGGTGGCCTCGGGTAGGGTCTGATTTTGAAGATAATGGTCACCCACTCCTCAGGACAGCTGTTGGAAGGTCAGGCTCATTCAAGAGCGGACTGTGGGCTCCACTAGAGAGTCACTAGCCTGTGGAGACCGGTGACCCAGGCAGGAGCAAGGGACTCCCTGGGACTCCAGGGCCCAGCAGGTAGACAGTGTAAAGAGTATGTGTATTTCTGGCAGGACTTGCAACCCAGCCCAAGATTTGGGATCCAGCAGACCAGGGTTCAAATCCTATCTGTGCCTCCTCCCAGCCCTCTGGCAGGGTGTATAGATGGAGGTGGGGGCGGGGCTGCCATGGAGGAAGCCAGCAGATGCTTCGGGTGACCTCATTTATTTCATCTGCACTTACGCCTCTGCCGGGTGGAGACAGCAGCTCAGAGAGGCCAAGTTCTGTTCTTGAGATAGCACAGCAGCTGAGAGGCGCCAGGCTTTCCCATGCTTTGGGATTTCAAGCCAGGCCATAGCTGCCACGTCATCATGCAGGCAAGACCTCCTTCCCGTGTCCTTTAAATTCACTGACCGCCTTTTAGTTTAACGTGTCTGTTTTAAAATGGAGCTTTATAAGCTCTCATAAGTGGGGAATCACAGAATTCATGGGCTGGTTATATATATTTTTATAAGGCACATTAAAATAAATTTATCACTATAAAAGCAAAAATGTCTGTCCACAACTTATATAAAGTGATGTCACACAGAGTAGGTACGCCTTATCCCTCTCCTGGGAATCGTCTCTGCACCTGTTTCTCCAGAGCATAGCAGAATTACCAGCTGTCCCTTGTCATGATCTGTGCCCCCCTCCCCCACCTTTCCAGCCATCACATGTGGGTCCCCAGGGGCCTCTGGGGTCTCCCAGCATCACACGGTTCTACTCCAGGCCCTCCACCCTGGCTCCTCCACCTAGCCAGAAGTTGTCGGGATTCGAACCCTGGCCATGAGTCCTCAATTCCTGTATCATTTTGATGTCAGGGCTCAGCCAGGCTTTTGAAGGAGAAGAAACATTTTCAAATGAGGTAGCAAAGGAATTGATTGGCGAACTCAGTGAAACAGTTTATCAATTAAGCGGTCTTTCCAGTCCTCACCTGCCGGATTTTGCTGCCTTGATGGGGCAACCCTTTTCAAGATGGGGGGTGGGGTGGATGCTGAAGAGTCTTTTATAATCTCTTCTGGGGCAAAAACAAAACAAAACAAACAAACAAACAAACCTATGAGCTGCTGTGGTAGCCAATCCAAAATCTACAATGTCACGGGAGGCTGGGCTTCCCAGTGGCTCCTACCCTGCTCTCTGTTTGGGACTTCATGTCCCTTCCTTTATTGCAGCGAAGGTCCTTTATCCTCTGAGAAATCAGGGAAGAACCCCGAGCTTATTAATTCCAGCATTTTCCAGGGAGTGAGGAAGAAAATGCAATCCCAGTTTTTTGTTTTAGGGGACCCCACAAAGCACATTCGGCCTGGGGTCTCCCAAATCACCTCCAGAGGTTACAGATTGCAAGAGGAAGAGCCTATTGCAGGGCCTGGCCCATGCTCATGCCACGGCTTTGCTTGGTGACAATTCTCTCCTTCAGAGCCCAGGATGAGTGGGAGGTGGAGATGAGCGAGGACCTCAGCTCTGGGGATGGCTTCTAGAATCAACTGGCCTCCGTTCCAATCCCCATTCCTTTTTAGACTAGCTGGGCCGCAGCAAGCGAGTAACGGTCCCATCCTGTGCCTCAGTTTTTCCATCCGTAGAATGGGGATAAGATTAGCACCTCCCTGGAACAGCCCAGGTGAGGAGCAAAGGGGCTAAGCCACATGGGGCCAGGAAGGGGCTGTCTACTGACAGTTGCTGTTTTTGTATCCAGGCAGGTCTGGGTTTGAATCCTGCTATTAGAACTACTGTTTGATTTGGGACAAAGTCTTGACCTTTCTGGACGTCAGACTCTTTTTCTAGAAATGGGCTTCTACGGGTGGCGTTTGCACCCAGGAAGCGGTGTGTGTAAGTGCTTGGCCCAGCCCTGGCAGAGCACTGGTGCCCCTGGGGGTGGTAGATGCCCCAGTCAGGCTCTCTGAGGTCGGATGTGACCCTCCCCGCTCTCCACTGCAGCTGTTTCACCCCAGACATACAGACCTGGCCCCCTGCCTTCTGAGGGCAAGGCGGAAGTGAGGCGGGAGCCGGCAGCTTCCTCTTTTTTTGCTCTGCTTGTGAGCCCAGGACTCCTTGTCACTCAGAGCCTTGGAACAGGGGACCCTGCGCCATGGCCTCCCGTGCAGCGCCCGTCCGGCAGACATGCTGCTGCTTCCATGTTCGAGTGGCCACCACTGCCCTGGCCATCTACCATATAGTGAGTACCGGGGTGGCTGGGGAGTTCGTTGTACGTATGTGCGTGTGTGAGTGCGTGATGACCCACCGAGACCTCCCAACAGGTGGATTTATACCTCTCACTTGTCTGTGGGACTCTGGACAAGCCCTGTGCTGCCCTGGGCCTCAGTAGCCTCCTGTCGAATGGGAGCAGAATAGTGTCCCTAAGGTTATAGGTATGCAAAGGGAAGGGCAGGCTGGAATTTCTCCCGGATGCCAGGTCCCACGAAGGCCTGGGTGTAGTGCTTTCTGGGCCCTACCCTAGGGCTGGGACCTGGGGTCACACCTTTGGGCTTCCAGTGGGATCCAGGGGACCCTCTTCCTCTCAGCTCACAGCCCAGTCAAGCCACTGCCTCCCCCTTCAAGGACAGCTCAAGTGCTGTGCTTTGGGGAACTGCTCAGTGCAGCCAGCATGATGCAGTGGCTCCTGTCATGCCATAGCAAGTCACAGTCCCCAGGGATAAGTCTCTCCCTTTGGAGTGGCCCAAGGTCGGGGGGCGGGGGTCTATGTTCTATTCTGCTCGGATCTACATCCCCGCCCCCAACCCCTGGCCGCACTCAGCTCCCAGAGACCCAGGCATCTTCCTGCTTCGCTGACTCAGACAGAGCCTGTGGCTAACTAACAGCTCTCCTGGGCCTGGAAGTGCTTCCTCAAAATCAACCTAAATCCGTAGGCTGCTGAGCCTGGTGACATCTGCTTCCGACCACAGGCAGGGTGGCCGGGCAGTGGTAAGAGCCTGCTCTGTCCCTAGGCTCTTGTGTATGTCTCCCTGCCCCCCCGGTTCCCAGACTTTGCTGTGCAACCTTGGGTGACTTGTTTAACCTCTCTGAGCCTGTTTCCTTAGATCAAAAATGAAGATAAGGGTGATAAGAGCCATGTGATAGGGTGCTGTGCGGGTGAAGCTGGTAACTATAAAGCGTGAGTGATGCTGCGTGACACAGTCCACTGCCTTTTTATGAGTGTGCCCCGACCTGCCCATCTAGAGCAGCGGTTCTCAACCTTCCTAATGTTGTGACCCTTTAATACATATAGTCTTCATGTCATGGTGACCCCCAAACTATAAAATTATTTTTGTTGCTACTTCATAACTGTAATTTTGCTACTGGCATGAATTGTAATGTTAATATTTTTTTGGAGATAGGTGTTTGCCAAAGGGGTCATGACCCACAGGTTGAGAACAACTGGTCTGGAGACTGGCGTCAGGGGCACTCAGAGGGTGTCCCACACAGCCTCAGCCAGCACAGGAGCTGGTGGCACTCTGTCTCGGCATGAAGTCTTTCCGTTTCTGAGATGGTACAGCGTTCTGAGAAGGATGTGGCAAGGGTCTTACGCCAGCTCTGCTCTAGCCAGCTGTTCGACCTTCTGGGAAAACCCAACTTGGGGCCTGCTTCCCTTTCTAAAGTGGGGCTGTGGGGCTGTGGGCTGGGGGTTTCTAACTCAGATGCTGGCAGCGCGCTGAGGGGTCACTAAGTGGCTTCAGTGGGGTGGAGGGGTTTCCGGTAGCTGGGACCCTTGCTCCATCGGCTCCGGTGCCTGTGCTCCTGCCTTTCAGAGAAGCATGTTCTGTCTGATCATCTGAATATCTCAGAATATATTAAACGTATTTAAAAAAGAAACAAAAAACAAAAAAACCAAAAATACCCCAGTAGGCTGTACTGTGTGACCCACTGAGGTTTCTTCTTGTTCATGCCCATCCAAGCTCCTCGCTATGGATGGGTGAATGATGTCCTGTCTCCATAGAGACCCGGAGACTGCGGGCCAGGTGATCTGGGAAGGCTTCCTGGATGGAATGCCGCAGGTGGGAAGGCAGGGTTTGGCTGTAGTATGGGTGGGGAAGTGTGGATGAGAAGCTGGGGTGCCAAGGAGAGGTGTGTCTGCTGCAGGGACCCCACTGAGACTGCCAGGGAGGTTGGGGCGGAGGAAGTGACAGGGCTCTATGTGCAGTTGGGCCTTTGAGCCTTTCCTCCGGTTCTCCACCGCTATTTGGGGCTCGGCAGGTCTTTGCATCGTGTGCTGGTCGTCACCCCCGAGCCACCATCCAAGTCCCTAAATGTGGGCCATGATTGTGGAGGCTGCAGAACCACTGCTTGGAATGTGAATCATGCAGAGCTGTGGAATGTTCTAGAGCCACAAGGGGCAGAAGAGCAGAGGAGGAGCCTGGAAGACAGATACCCATCCCAGGGACTGGGTTAGGGTACACAGCTTATCTTACTGCCCCCTTGGCCAGAGACCCCTGTTTCTTCCCAGAAGAAAAGGGCTAGGGGGCTTTCCTTTGGTGTAGCAGATAGGTGGCAGGTGTGCCTACAGGACCTCAAACATCTGGAGAGAAAACGAGAAGCCACTGCCAGATGTACCAGTCACTCACGTTGGTGTCATCTGGAGCCAGCCATGGGTGACATCTCTGTACGTTGCTAGCTATTTGCGGACTTGGCCCCTGTGGGGAGGGTTAAATTGGGCCACTGATGCTTGAGATAGGCCACGCTTCATGGAACTGTAGGGGTGCAATTACGGGAAGATCCTACCTGGCCAACATGGTTTGGGGCCCAGATGCTCCAGGCTCCCAGGCTCGCACACAGGGAAGTGAGAGTGCCCCTCCCCCTCCCCCTCCCGCTGGCCTCTTGAGTCCTGCCTCGCCTCGGGTGTCCTAAGTTGGTGGCAGGAAGCAAGGAGAGAGGGAGGAGGGGATCTCAGCAGATCTTTTGGTAGAGAAATCCCTGGGCTCTCCTCTGCTGTATCTATTCCTGATACTGGTGTCGGGGAGCTGGGGGGGGCGGTTGGTGGCTGAGAAGGGGATGAGCTAAAACATGGAGCAAGTGGGCTGATGTAATGAATGGGTGGCCATTAGCGTGTGGACTGTATTTGCTTTATTTTATTTTACTTCTTTGAGACAAGGTCTTGCTATGATGCCAAGCTGGCCCAGAACTCCCTCTCTTGCTTCAGCCTCCCCGGAGCTGTGTTGACAGACGGGTTCCACCACACCCTGTTCTCCAGTTATTTTTCCCCCTTTCTCTCCCGTTTCTCTTCTTGTGACACCAGGAAGGGATGGGAACCAGCGCCTCACCCACCGGCAGGGATCCATCCCCAACCCCTCTTTTTATTTCGACTCGGTGTCTTGCACGTTGCTCAGGCTGGCCTGGAACTTGCGGGCTTCCTCTCTCAGCCCTCAGAACATCTGGATTGCAGGCTTGTGCCACTGGGCCCAGCACACAGAATACTTTTTAAGGCAAGCATTTTGTTTTTAAGACAGTTTCTGACTTGGAGGAAACGGCAGATTCAGTGCTGAGAGTTCCCGAGCGTCCCTCTCCTGTGTCCATGCCACCTGTGTCTTGCGTTAGTGGGACACACCTGTGACAACTGCCCGTCAGTACCCACGCACTGTGCTTTCTCTTTCTGTCCTCATCCTTTCTCTGTTTCAGAGTCCCTCTGGGACATATCACTGTGGGTGCCGTCCTTCGTGGGTTCCTCTGGGTAGTAGCAGGCTCTCAGGGTTCCTGAAGTCTCCTGGATTTGATGACTGGGATGGTTCTGAGGAGTTCTGTTGGGTATTTAGCGGGTGATGCCTCACTGGTGGCCTGTCACAATGAACCCAGGCTCCTGTGCGCCGGGGGAGGACAATCGGTATGCCTAAGGCACTGGGCAGAGGGGTTGCACTGCCCACCTCTCTCATCACCACAGACGGTGACATCAACCCCTTGGCCGGCATCTTCTCTCCAGAGTTTTCTTTTTCCCCTTTCCCTCTGGGGAGCAGCCCTTTGCCCAGCTCATTGGCGTGGAGTTGGGAGTGAGGGTCCACCTTCTGTAGGGTAGGCTAGACACACAAGGGACTGGGGCTTCCTCGTGGGACAGCTGTCGATTCCCAGGTGCCATGCTGTGTAAGTGGCCTACTGGTGTACTGGACAGGGACTTACAGATATATATGTGTCCGGTTAACAAGCTGGGCACAGCTTTAACATGTCGCTAGAGCACTGCTTTGTACACAGAAACCGCATGGTACATCCTCCTCAGCGTGCGGCATGTAGACAAGCAGGAAAGGGACACCGGGACTCCTTCCTAGGCCCTGGCTGGGGTAGTTGGCCTGTCTGGGAGGCCCCTCTCCTCCCTCAGTCTTCTGGGATTCATTTTTCTCTCTCGTGATCTTCCAGGTGGCTTCCTCTTCCAGGAAGCCCTAGTGGCTTGCCTGCCTCAGAACTCCAGGCTTCCTCCTTGAACGTCATGTTGTGGGTAGTGAGTCGATATATACCACTCACTGCAGACATGACCGAGCAGGCAGGTGCCTATCTTTGCCACCTGGACCTCAGTTTCTCCAGCTGTTATCAGGCTGATGGTCTCTGTGCCAAGGGCGATTCTTTTGAGGTTTTCAGCTGGGTGGTCCTGGATGACACGGGATTGGCATGTGAGTGACTGTCCATGACTGGCAATGGGAACCAACCACAGAGGTTGTTCCCCTTTTGAAAGCAGAGGTGCTCAACAAGGATCTAAAAATCAGCCCCTATGTCTCAGTGGGGCAAAGTCTCAACCAAGGTCTGAAGGCCTGGCACCCTCTTACCTGATTCCCTGTGCTAGACAGAGGCAAGATCCAGCCACTTCTGTGTGCCCTTCCTGCAGTGGAGAGGCCAGCAGGCTTAGGCCAGGGTCCTAGCCCCTCCTTGGCATCATTTCGGGCATCTTTCTTGAGGGTCCTCCTGTCATGAAAAGGGCATGGCTAGGGAGGCGCCGGAGAACCTCTCTGCTGTGGGCAAAGAGCTGCCCTGAGTTAGGGTTGGTTGCAGGCAGGACATGGCTCTCTGCCGTCACCTGGCATCAGTGACCCAAGAAGCCAGGCTTTTATTCTCAGCCTAGAGCAGTGGCCCAGAATAAGGGATAGTTCTGAGCTCGAGTCTCCCAGGAAACCCACCTGCCTTAGAAGGGTCTCAAGAAAGCAGCCAGTGATACATGGCTCCCACCCTATCCTGGGGGACCTCAGGACAGAGCCTCAGGTTCCCCCAGTTGCCTGGGGAAGTCAATGCCCTCAGTGTGAGCAGCAGCTGTCTCCACATCTACCCTCAATTCTTGAGAAGAGGAAACTGAGGCACAGGGAAGCCAAAAAGGGCTGCCGAGGGGACAGGCCAACTGGTTCATTAGATAAAGAACAAAAGACCTTGGTTCCTGATCCAGATGGAGGTGGAGGACACAGTGGTAGCCACGGGCTGTTGCACCCAGCGGCCATATTCTTTTTTTTTTTGGACAGGTTTTCTCTGTGTAACAGTCCTGGCTGTCTTGGAACCCACTTTGTAGACCAGGCTGGCCCCGAACTCACGGAGATCCGCCTGCCTCTGCCTCCCAAGTGCTGGAATTAAAGGGGTGCGCCACCACTGCCCCGCTAGCTGTGTTCTTAGACATGGAGCCCACATGTCAAGACGCCATTTCATCATGACCTGCACCATGGGGAAAGTGGGGATCCTGACAGAGCCTGCCTCGGAGGGCCTAGGGGAGGATGTAAGAGAGGACATGTCAGCATTCAGGGTGAGGACCTGGCCATGCAGTAGGTGCCTAATAATTGCAGCTGTCACAACAGTCAGTGCTGTTATTGGGGGTCTTGGTCCTGAAAATGGGCACACACGTTGTTCAGGTTATCAGGTATCGTGTCTTATATGCAGTAACAGGTTGGTGACATTTTTTATTTATAGAACAAGAACAAAGAAAGCCATAAATCAACAGACTTTCAAATGCATTGGTGGAAACACTTCCTTACAGCCAAGCAGAGAAGTCTCTGCCATGGGCCTCAGATGCTTATCTGGGACATTTTTAGCCTTTGTGTTGGTGGAGGCTTGGGGCCTGTTAGCACATTTTGAAAGGATTTACCCAACAGTCTCAAAGACTTAGGTTAAACACTGAGGTGGGAAATAAATGGCCATTTAGGGCTAAAGAGGGCCTCTATAAGCTGACTCCAGATCTGTAACATTCCAACTCTCCACAATCGTCGAATCTAATCGACCAGTCTTGTGCCTTCATGTGTTGTTTAGTGTTTTGAGGAGGTGGTTTTTTTGTTTTTTTTTTTTTTCTGGTAAGTTCAGTTAACAAGACAAATAGGAAGTGGTGATATGAGGAATTGCTTGGGGTGGATATACAGGAAGTTGAAGATGAGCAATCAGGCCATGGGCTGAGCCTGGAGAGCAGCTTCACATGGCTGCCCAAGAAGGGAGATTAGTCAGGTGGACCCTCTCCCCATGCCCCTCCAGGACATCTCTGTCATTCTGTCCATTCCTTGACCTGGCCTTCCATTCCTGGCTCCTGTGTCTTTGGGCAGACCCCCTCCTGTCTTCTCTTCCGGTGGGCAGCCTTGCTGGGGAAGGGATCTCCAGATAGCTTGAACTAGCTGCCAGTGCTCTGGGAACAGCATGTTCCGAGCCAAGGTGGTAAACCGTGTCAAACATCACCAACACCTCTCAGCTCTGCTGCCCTCTGGCCTCTGTGTGTGCTCTGACTTCTCCTGGAGGGCAGTCGTCAGCCATGCCCATCACTGTGTTCTTAGCCTGTCCCACACCTTCCCCAGTCACATACCTGCTGTCATTAACGGGGTGGGGGATCTCACTGTGTGATTGGATGACTTCCAACCCTGTTGACTAAGAGGGATGCCTCAGTTTCCTGGGTGGGGGCTCCCTAACCATCTGCTATGACTGAGCCCCTTCCCAGGGATATTCTCTTCCTCTAAGCATTCTTCTCTGAGCCCCCCATCATGTCCCCAGATCCTGCACGTTATGTCTCTGTGCTCTGCCTCTCGGGCTGGTGCAACGGTTGACTCGGCCTGAATCATCTTTGATAAGTGCTGAGGGCCGGCATGCAGCAGGTGGCAGCCGATCCCTAGTGGCTTCGATTTTTATAAACCATTAACTCTGAACCTAGCCCAAGAAACCTACAGACATCTCAATGCCAAATTGTGACCAACTCTCACCTAAGATGTTGTCCCCTGAGATGTCCCTCTGGTCACTGCCCTGCCCTGTGATGGCCTTGACTGTACCTCACTGCTTGGAGTTCTCCAAGGGCAGTATCTTCACGGCCTCAGACTCCTGAACAGCACCCTTAGCCTTATCTCCCCAGCACCCCTTTGCTGCGTAGGGTCTCATAGTGGGATCCTCCTGGGTGTATTTATCGGTCTGCTTCCCTGCAAGAGAAGACAGTGCTTGGGTGACTTCAGGTCCAAGGCTTCTCGCTGCAGCTACTGGTTGCTTGTGTTTCTTGCTCTGTGAGGATCAGGCCATCTTTTGGGTTCACCGACTTTTGTGGTAGATAGGTGTCTCCTCATTTTCTCCTCACAATGACTCTCTGAGGTGGGAGGATTCTGCTCTTTCCTCTATATTGGGGAAACTGAGGTACAGAGACGTTTAAATGGACTGGTGAGGGCCGCGCAGGACACTTGTGACTATACTGGAGTTCTTATGTTTTTCCCCTTCCTTTCCTTTCCTTTCTTTCTCCCTCCCTCCCCCCCTCCTTCCCTTCCCTTCCTTCTTTCTTAGAGACAAGATCTCATGTAGACCAGGCTGTCCTTGAATTCTCTATGTTCCCAAGGATAACCTAGAACTCCTGAGCCTCCTGCTTGCACCTCCCGGGTGCTGGGATTGCACCACCACATCCAGGGCCTCTGAGCTCCTAGAGAGAGTCCAGGCAGTGGGGAGGGATAGTTAATCATACTGGGGCAGGGGTGGGGAGGACCATCAGGCCTGGGGGAAGGGAGCCAGCTCTGGTGACTCCGGACGGTGAGGGAGCCAGCTGGGTGCAGTGGAGTGTGCAAGCAGGGTGAGGGTGTTACAATGGCATCTGGAGGCTGAGGATGTGCAGAGGAGATAGTGTTTTGGGGGGAGTGACCCTATCCGGCCACCTTGATAAGCTGTGACAGGAAGGAGGGGCAGGGAGCTTCCTCTGGCTGCTGACCCTTCTGTCTCTTCTGTGTCCTCACAGATGACTTGACCTGGGTTCCTCAGGGTGGGATAAGTACCTAGTGCTCTGCAGCTTCTCAAGGTCCCAGGCCAACCAGCAGGACACAGGGCAGAGCTGATCTGCCTGTGGGTCAATGACGGAAGGGTGTGGCTGGCACCAGGAACCCACTGTTGGTGAAGGGTGAGGACAGGCCTGGGCATGACTCTCCAGTTCATCAGGAAGGGTTGCTAGGAGACTTCCCCCACTTCCCTTTTCTCCTTTTGATGAGTCGTTGATAGGGTGGCTCGTGAGGTACATGGGGTGGGATTACCATCCGCTAAGGCAGAACCAAGGGGCACCAGGCTGCACCAGGGGCTTAGGACACGGCTTTGTCTGTAAATGAGGATCCTGGGAGAGGCCCGGAAAACTGTAGGTTTACAGCTGGAAAGGAAGAGTGGCCTTAAGCAGCTGTTCTTAATTGTTTTGAAAGTATTTTTTATTAATCCCCCCCCTACCCTGTGTACAGACATTTTGTTCGCATGTATGTCTGTGCACTCTCAGGGGTCAGAAGAGGGCATCAGACCCCCGGAACTGGAGTTACACGTGGTTGTGAGCAACTATGTGGATGCTGGGAACTGTCTTCTGGGGAGATGAAGCCGTCTTTCCAGTCCCACTATTTGGGAATCTTTGATCCTCAGCCGGTGAAAGGCTTCAAGCAGACTCTGATAATGAGGGACTTCTGTTCTTCCTGTGTCCTCATACCTTCCCCTTTCTGTCCTGCCTTGTTTGAACCCAGAGTGAGAGGTCTGATGTCAGCAGCCCCGCCCACCATGATCACTGATGTCAGCAGCCCCGCCCACCATGATCACGCTCACCACCATTGCATCTGAACATTGCCCTGTCATTTCCCATCCAGATCATCAATGTCAGCGGTGGCGGTATTTTCGTCACAGCCACCACGGCTGTCACTTACATGCCTCCCAGCATGCCCACTGGTGTCTCCTCCATCACCATCATCCATGCCAGGCTGACTCCGGGAAAATGGGGCTGCCCCTCCTCATCAGTCTGACTCCTCCTTCTCACATCACTATATCTGCCCCCCAGCCACTGGCCTGGCTCTCACACGCCGCCCATGTGGGTGTCCAGCCCTGCTCAAGCTGTATACCAGCTCTGCGCCCACGTGCCCTGTGACCCTGCAGCAACCTTGGAGGGTGTTTGTCCTCACTTCAAAGCCCAGCGGGGTCAGTGGTTAACTCAGGGTGCAGAGCTCATAGCCGCAAAAGGTCACCTGTGTGGTGAGAGGAGGCTGGGGTGGGGACAGCAGACTCAGTGATATCCATCTCTTTCGGAAATTATTGGGGTCCAGCCGCTTTAATTTCCTTCCCAGGGGCCCAGAAGAGACGCTCCTAATGGCGGGAGGGGGTAATCTGTGGAAAAATAACCTAAGTACACTGGGTTCTTTCGTCCATTTACCTTATTCCTCTGCAATTCAATTCTGTCTCCACAGCTTCAGTTCTGTACTCAGACTTAGCTCCTCTCTGTCCCTTCTCCTCCTGTCCTCTCCTAGTTCTAACTAAGCTCCTTTTGCCTTGTCTTCATCTTCATCTTCATTTCTCTCCATCTTGGTCCTTCCCGTTCCTCTACTGAACCGGTCTGTGTCTTCTCTGCACCCTGACTCCTACAATACTATACAAAAACTTCCAAGGACCCTGCAAGAGCTGTGAAAGCCAGCTTCATTTGCAACCCCAAAGGGGAGTGACTAGAGGAGGTGGGGCCAGATAAGGCCTGGAATAAGTCAGAAAGGGAATTTATGTGCTCAAAATATATTCTTATAAGTGCTTAGGTGAGTCTATCATAAATGTGCACAAACTGCAATCTTACAAGTGGTTAGGTAAACGAGTCTATCTATAGGTCATTAAAATAAAATGATATGTCTCTATTTTCCATATATACTGGCAGGGCAGGGTAGCTTTACTCGGAGCTAGGAAACTTGTCTCAAAGCTACTTTGCACCTGGTGTGCAAAAAAACCCTTTTGTTCTGAGTCAATTTCTCTGGAATGCCATTTGGACTGAGAGAGAAAGGAGGGCCTGAGCTTCGTTTGCACGTGAAATAAAGCTATGCATCTACACATCCTCTGTCTCCTAAGCCTAGGAGACAGGTTGTCTCTGTAAGGGTGTTACCTTAGTTCAGCTCAGCAGCAGGTCTGAGAAGCTTATACTGTCTGTTGTTATGGCCTAGGAGTTATGGGTGTACAAGAAATTAATAGCAGGAAACAGTTGATATATTAAAAGCCGGATAACATCAAATATTCCTTGATATTTGACTTCTCCTCCAGAAGGATTCTTTGACCCTTTTAGGTATAGCTCTATCATGTACAGCTGAGTTCGTGCTACATTCCTGAAGCTCATGACACATCTCCACTGTGGAGAGAGGACAGCGTAGGTCCCCAGGACACTACCAGCCTGCCTCCTGCAGCCAGGTGGAGTTCAGGGTCAGTGAGAGGGGAGGCTAGGCCTGGAAATCCCCCTTTCTGTCCTTGGTCCTCTCATGGCTGCCCTGAAAACGTTGATTGCTTCCCCGGAGCTTGATGCTCACTGAGGCGTGTGGTGGCTGAACAGTGTGTTGCAGCTGGAGGCTTTGTGAGTGGAAGGCCACTGATAGGGGACCTTGCTCTGTGTGTTATTTATTTGGCGGCGCTCTTACCCTGCGAGGAAATGTCATGAAACACGACAGAATCCACTAACAAGAGTTTTATTAAGATAAGAGAGAAAGACAGGTGTGCTCAGGCCTGTGGAAAGGACATGTGCACAAGGAAGAAGGAAGCCGGGAATATGGCGCCGGCTTATAAAGGCTGGGTTGTGCACACGTACCCAAGTTCATGTGGCTACTCCACACATGTGTGTAGATCACATGGTTGCGTTGAGCGCTTTTACGCAGCCATGCAAAGCCACAGGGTCCTGGTCACACCAGACGTTTTGACCCAGAAATGGCTATTTTGACCCGGAACTGGCTAAGCGGAAGTGTCTAGGTCCAGCGGACATGCCCAACCGTGGGGGCATGTTGTGAATCTATCACCGTGGCCCTCCCATATTCCTCAGGTGGCCATGGAAGAGACCCTTCCCACGGTGAAAACTAGGTGTGGGAGGGGCCAGGGAGAGGCCAGAGTCACAGGTGACACAGATGGTGAAGGAGTCTATGGGAAACCAGATTCTGTAGCCAGGGGCCCTGGATAGTTCCCAGGGAGGAGGGAGGAGGCCGTGGACAGGTCCACCAGCCCTGAGAAGAGTCCTGGGGTTGGGAGCAGAGGCACAAGGCTCCATCCAATGTGGCCTGCAGAGCAGAACTGCCCCTCTCCTCTCAGTCCTCATTGCCTGGGCTGTAAAACAGGCTCATCGGGCTAAGGGCAATTGATGCAGTGTTAGGGTACTTCTTTATTCATTGTGAGTCAGGGTCTCATGTAGCCCAGGCTGGAATGACTATATAACTTAGTGTGGATGACCCTGACCCTCCTGCCTCCACCTCTCAGGATGTGGGATCACAAAGCGCTGTATCATGCAGGATTTGTGGGGTGTCGGAGATCAAGCCAGAGTGTCCTGCATGCTGGACAAGCACTGTCTGCTGTACCCCAGCCCCAACGTGAGGGTTTCTGAGGTTTGTACTGCCTCCTATATTAATCTCTGGAAGGTCTTGGAGTACATTTACAATTTACAAGTACCCTGCACAGAGCATAGGAACGCATGTTCCAAAAGTTTCCTGGATGTTGGTATGTGGCCATGGTGACTACTCCCTCTGGGGTCTGGGCCAGCAGACCTGGCTCAGGGTGTTTGGAGGTGGCCGGGTGTCGGGACAGCATTGAAGACTTAGATGTTTATCTCTACCCTGCTCTTGCCTTGCTGTGTGACCTCAGGCAAGCCTCCTAGTCTCTCTGAATTTAGGAAATGAACAGAGAGACCTTATAATACGAGTGGACCCAGGGCTCATCTGGCAATGGGAATTGGTTGGGATCGTCTTATTTTGAGTTACCTGGCAAAGTTTGTGGGCTCAGGTCTGGGGGAAAGCTGCAGCCCTTCCCCAGCACTCCCCCCCCCCCCCCCCCCTTGACCCTGCAGCCTCTCAGGGCGGCTAGCAGCCTTTTGGATGAAGCAGAGCCTTTGGATCCCTCCACATCAGGCAGAGGAGCAGGTAGAAGGAGGCTGTCAGTGAAGTTGCCCAGCTCAAGGCAGGCTCTGGCCTCTGCCCCTGCCAGGTCCTCCCTAGGGCTTTTCTCCAGTCTGTGCCTCCTGCATCCTGTGACTGCCTTTTTACAGATGGGCAAATTCAGAGAGGTAAAGTGACTTTCTCAAGGACACACAGCAATCTGGGCCCAAATCCTGGAGTCATCTCTCCATCCATTTCCTGTACTGTCCTTTCTGAGTTCCGGAACTGGAGGTTCAGAATGACAGACTGAGACTAGTATCTGTGCTAAAGTCCAACCCTATCGGAGACTATGGGGGTCCAGCCTCTCGATAGTCCCCTCCCAGGGTCCGGGAAGAATCTACAACCAGCTGATAATTAATCATTGATGAAAAGAAATGAATCTGTGTACATGAAACTCCTTAGTCCATATACTTTATTATTCCAAGTCAGTTCTCTCTCTACACAGCTTCTATTCTGCTCTCATGCCTAGCTCCTTTCTTGCCTGATTTCTCTCTACATTTATCTGTTGTCCCCTCCAGGTTCTGTCTTAATTCCTTCATCTAGTTCTGTCTCTTTTAGGTTCTCATCTATCTAGTTCTTTCCCCATCAGCTCCTCTCCCATCTCCTTCTCTCTCATCTTGTTCTTCCTCGTCTTGTTCTTCCCCATCTGGCTCTTCCTCATCTTCCATCTCGTTCCTCTAGTACTCTCTTCTAGCTCTACAACCTAGTTCTTCCCCGCCTCAGTTTGTTCCTCTCAAGTTCTTATCCATCTAGTTCTTCCATTCTCTTTTCTCCGTCTCTCTATGCCCTGGAAGTCCTGGTATATATACACTTACAAGCAGTATTCCCTTAGCAGTGCAAAGCCAGGCTTCCAGGGTCAAACGGAGGGGTGATAATAATCACATAGAGGGACAGTAATTGTTAATTATCATTTGCAACCCCAAAGGAAAGTGACTAATGGGGAAATGAATTAACTAAAGGCTAAATTCGGGTACTATCTAAGAAGAGGGATCTTATGTGCTCAACTATAATCTTAAACGTGATTGGAAGAAAATGTTAAGAATCTATAAGTTGCTAGGTCAATGGGAGAAAATAAAACTGCCTTCTTTTTTTCCTGTGGCTCCTATCTGTCCAAGCTATCTGCTGTTTTTCTGCAGGGTGGGGGAAGGTGTGCTCGGTCGCTAGGCAACCTGTGTACAGCTAGATGCCTCTGGTGATAGTTAAAGGGAGATCTGGAACTAGAGGTAAGATTTGGGAAAGGAGGAAGTTAAGCTGAATTGGCATATCTGCCAGGCCTTCTCAAACAGGTAGCCTGGTTGCTTCAGTCTGTTCTTAGAGAGTACGGAGGTATCTCTGATAAGGTACTTTCCTCCATCTGGGGATGGACCTGGCCGGATGCTGCCAATGGTGATAATTACAGGGAGGCTTGAACTGGGGTTCTGGCTGTGCACAGCTGTCAGCGCAGGTTACCTAAATATTCCTTTGGTAGAGGGGATATGGTGCCCAATAAATGATGGGAAAGCTACAACAGCACACAAGAAACTCATAGCAGGAAACGGCTGATAATCAAAAGCCAAATATCACCAAGGCTTCTTGAGTCTCAGCTTGATCTCTGGAAGGCCCTTGGCTTCTTCCAGGTATTAGCTTTGTCATAATCAGCTGAAATCCTACTTTGTATATTTTTGCAGCTTGTAACACAACCCCCGCACCCCAGAGTTAGCAAGGGGAAACAGATGGAGGGTGTCTGGCTGCCTGTCCGCTCAGTGCGACCTGCCCCTTAGGAAGCCAACGTGAACCTAGGCTGTATTGATAGAGATAGGGCACCACACAAGGGAAGGAGGCGTCCTGATCTCAGTGTGGGGGGATTGTTCCTGGAGAACTAACCGAGTGTGTTGTAGTAGGGAAGGGGCACAGAACTCCTGGAGAGACACAGACACACGGAAGGGTATGAGGTCCCTGCGGTTGCTTGGCGTAGGGTTCTCTTCTGCTAGATGGCTGCTATGTAGACAAAACGTGACTCCTGGCATCCTTTCACACTGCAGCTTTGTCAACTGGGACACCCAATACTTAGGCCTGTCAGAATCACCCCT
The DNA here is from genome assembly GCA_902168405.1 of Peromyscus aztecus. Lineage (NCBI taxonomy): Eukaryota > Metazoa > Chordata > Mammalia > Rodentia > Cricetidae > Peromyscus > Peromyscus aztecus. The sequence continues at coordinate 27,311 of CABHPQ010001640.1, forward strand.
TCTCTCTGTCCCACATGGTAAGGATCCCCAAGAGACAGGCTCCATCCATCCATCCATCCATCCATCCATCCATCCATCCATCCATCCATCCATCCATTCTCTAAAGGCAACAGCCACATCAGCAAACAAACAGGAGACCCAGGCCTCCCCACTGGAGCCGGCAGCCCAGGCCGTACCTGCTCCTGGTTGTGCAGACTGAGCTTTCTTACCTGCTGTCAGTCCTGTCTGGCTCCCCACAGCTCTAAGAGGCAGGTGTTATCAGCTCCTTTGTAGCTGGGAAAGCAGGGACCCTGGAGTTGTGGTGACTGGCAACCGCTCACCCAGGGCCTGGCGCTCCACAGTGCGTCTTAGGCTTCTGCTGTCAGCCCATGGACTTGAATGAAGCTCCATGATGCTTGGGTGTGATGACCAAGGTCTCATGTCAGTTAGAGCCTGTTCTGGAAAGGGGGTGCAGGGAAGGGGTGCAGTTGAGGTAGGTACCTGATCTTCAGCCCATGAGAAGCGATAGTGTCCCCCTGAGTCTGCCCTGTACCTCCTCACAGGGGCTACCTAAGGTATTAATTCTACTTACAGATGAGGAAACAGAGGCACAGAGAGGTTAGGTCACCTGTCCACGGTCACACAGCAAGGAAGAGGAAGGGCCGGGATGAGGCACTGGAACTCCATATATTTACGCAGGATGCTCACAGGCTACGCAAGCTGTCACTCCAGACCCTTGACAGCACCTGTTTGGATGGCGGCCCTGGCTGACTGGTCCTCTGCTCTCTCCCAGGTCATGAGTGTCTTGCTGTTCATTGAGCATGTGGTGGAGGTGGCCCGCGGGAAGGTCTCCTGCAGGTTCTCCAAGATGCCATACCTCAGGATTGGTATGTCTGGGGACAGTGGTGGTTGGGAGGGGACCTGTGGGCAGTGCATGGTTAGGGCACATGGACTGGGGTCTGTAGTTCTGCCATCTTCGCTGGACTCCTGTGCACCCCTGACTCTTTAGGAGCCTGGAGTATTTCATCTGCAAATTATGCTAAGGGCTTTCTCAGGTTCTGAGGCTCAGACCGAAGTACCCACCATATTGGCCACTTCACATGTGTCCTGCCCACCAATCTCTCTCTCTGCCATTCATAGCCCTCATCTGGGTAAGGAGAACCAGCCTCCTACCCTGGTCTGGTCCCAGGCTTCACTGCTCACACTCGTGGCCCCACACTAGCAGTTCCTGGGTTCTGGTCCCCGGAACCCATCCAGACTTTGCCTCAGCCTCTGCCCTGCCTTGCAGCCGACCTGCTCTCCAGCTTCCTGCTCATTGGAGTGCTCTTCGCCATCAGCATCAGCCTGCTGTTCGGAGTGGTCAAGGTGAGGCCTGTGCAGGGATGGAGGGGCCAGGAGCAGATGCTTTCCTGCTGTCCTGAGCACCCCACAGATCTTCACATGTTCATGTGGGGGAGATGCTGCTCCCCATGGGACTCCATGTCAGCTCCAGTCCCTTTCAGGATGTGACCTGACTGGGCTATCAGGGGGGCTTTGGGGTGGCAGGGTACTCCTGCATTTTGGAGAGTATGAGTAGGGTTGGGAGCTTTGAGATAAAAGAGGAAAGGGACAATAGTGTGGGGGTATAGAGAGACTGAAAGCACTGGGCTTGTCCTTAGGGACAAGAGTCCACTCTCCCCCTGCCCTGCTCCCATGCAGAGGGACACTTGCTCATGAAATCCTGGGAATGTGTGGTTGCACTAGGGAAGGCGGACAGACCCAGAGAGAGAGTTGGGGTGACATGGGGGAACCTGACGGAGATTGAGTCAGGGTGTGGCTTCACTTTCTGCAAAAGAGGAGCCATCTGGGGCTGAAGAGATGGCTCAGCAGTTAAGAGCACTGGCTGCTCTTCCAGAGGACCTGGGTTCAATTCTCAGCACCCACATGGCAGCTTACAACTGTCTGTAACTCCCAGTGCCAGGGGATCTGACACCTTCACACCAATGCACATAAAATAAATGTAAATAAATAATTAAAAAAAAAAAAAGAGAAGCCATCTGCCCGGTGGCTCTCAGGGAGGTAGGAAGCTGACCTTGTCACTTGGCCACCTGGAGAGAGTCCTGCCTTGTAGATGGTGGGGATGCTGGCTAGGCAGAGGTGGTGGCTTAATGCTGGGCTGGAATGTCTCACTCCCTGGCCACCCCTGCTGTGTCTGAGAATCTCATCTCCCAGGAGCGTCCTCACAGTGTGGTATGCCTACAGGGGATGGTGCAGAAACTCACACTGTCCAGCTAAAAACGCAGAGCAGGGGTCCCTGAAGACTCAAACAGGGTTCCTCTGTCACCTCTGTGTGGGTTAGACAACCATGAGACCCCCAGGATACCACCTTTTCTGTTACTTTGCCCCCCAATAGGGACATATATGCATGGGTGCTGGGTTCCCACCAGTGGAGAGAGATACTGACCTCTTGGAACCTCTTTCCATGGCCTGTCACGTGTGGCCTTGACCACCCGGAGGAAGATGGCTACTACAAAGGACAGGCTCCTCCCCCTGCAGGCCCCTCCCCCTGCAGGCCCCTCCCCCTGCAGGCCCCTCCCCCTGGGCCTTTACCTGCTGATGCCTCTGCGTCTGGCCCCGTGCTCCATTCCTTCATCTAACAAATTCTGGATCTAGCTGGTATCTCCTTCCAGGATGTCCTGTCCGGTTCCCTTCTCTGTAGACCGGACCCCTTGTGGGTCCTTGAGGAAGAAATGATGAGTCAGAAGAAATGATGAGTCAGGTTCTGCTCTCGGAGTCTGTCATCAGCTTCCGAGAGAAGCACGTAGAAGGAGGGTTCATTTCGGCTCGCGTTCCCAGCCCACGGTGTGCTGGCTCTCTTTCTCTGGGTGTGAGATGAGGCAGAACATCACAGTGGGGAGGAAGGGGAGTATGGCTGGCAAAGCTGCTCACTTCGTGGTGGCCTGGAAGGAGGGAGGGGAGAAGAGGGCTCATGGATGAGTCCAGAGCACACCCCAGTGACCTTCAACCTCTAATCAGCCACACCCCCTAGTTCCCACCGTTTCCTCCCGTCATCATCTCATGACCCCTTTGCTGGGCTCAGGTGGTAGAGGGCTTGCCCAGAATGCACAAGGCCCTGGGTTCAGTCCTCAGCACTGCACAGACAGGGCACGATGGTGCATACCTGCAGTCTATGAACTCTGGAGGTGGAGGCAGGAGACTTAGGAGTTCAAGGTCATCCCTGGATACAAAGGGAGTTTGAGGCCAGCCTAGAATATATGAGATCATGTCTTAAAAAAAAACCCAAAAGACAGACAAACAAAAACCTATATCAGAGCCCCTGTATATGGAGCTGGTTCCCTGGTGTCCTCTGAGACATCAAGATGCCGCTCTCCCAGTCCCCGGAGTGTGACTCACAGGAAGGTGTGTGAACAAGGCCTAGTCACAGATCTGGTAGCATCAGTGATAGCCAGGGACAGAACAGGATGCATGGGGGCAGGGGCAGCACCGTGGAGTGTTGGCATGTCAGGGCACCTGACAGGAGGGACCTGCCTTCCAGAACCGGGAGAAGTATCTGATCCCCTTCCTGTCCCTTCAAATCATGGACTTCCTGCTGTGCCTGCTCACACTGCTGGGTTGCTACATCGAGTTGCCAGCCTACCTGAAGCTCGCCACCCGGCCCCGGCCCGTGAGTACCTGTGTGCATGACCTCCCCTGGGCAGGCTGACCAAGGCAGGGCCCTTTTCCTCCTTGATGTCCTTTAACAAGGCCCCTAATCCCTGCACACCACTCCCAGGCTCCTTCCTTTGCAGGCTGTACCTCAGGCCTTAGGACCAAATGAGGGTGACGTGGGGTTGGAACCTGGTGTGTAATGCTACCACAGGGCAACAGCCCCAGTGCGGCTGGTGCTTCCCAGGATTCAACCTTAGTCTAAGTCCTCTTTTGGAATCAAACGAGATGGATGGATGGTTAAGACCAAGGAATGAAGGAATGGAGGAAAACTGTGATGGCCCTAGCCGGTCACAACACACACAGCTCTGTCGTTCTTGCCTTTCACAAACCCCCAACTCCGGTCCCTGAAGGGCTGGGCTGCTGGAAGGTGGGAGGGCTGAGGAGTCAGAAAACCCCTGTTGTGGTCCCAGCTCTGCACACACCCTGGTGTGAGCATCGCACGTCTCTTTCTCTAAGCACAGTTGATGAGGGGATGGCTGGTGGGTAGTCTCCCAAGGGAGGGCCACTCTGTGCCCTGTTCCTGGGGCTTCATGCTTCCTCTTGGTCCTCCTAAGAGTCCCTCGAAGGTCCCCTTGATGACCCTGCAGCTGCTCGACTTCTGCCTGAGCATTCTGACCCTGTGCAGCACCTACATGGAAGTACCCACCTACCTTAACTTCAAGTCCATGAACCACATGGTGAGTCTTGGTGGAAGACCAGGCCACATCCTGGCTGTGTGGCCTGGGGCAAGGTGTCCCCCCCCCCCCCCCCCCCACCCCGAGGGGGGGTCATGGGCGGAGACTGTGTTTCCTGGGGGGGACGACTCAGGTGTGAATGACATATTGGGGAAGCAACGGTCAGACAGAAACTTCTAGGGTGAAAGGAGGCCTGGCCACAGTGGGTTCTATAGCCTCCTGCCTTGGCAGCTACATTATAGGAATGACACTCAGTATCCACTGCTGTCTAACTCACTGTCCCCAAGCATGGTGGCTTAAAATAACACGTTATGTCACAGTTCTGAGGACCAGGAACTTTGCGGTGGCTTGCTAGGTGGTTCAGTTGGTGGCAGCTAGCATGGTCCTGGGCTGGAGTCAAGGAATCTGCTCCCCAGGGGTTCTTGCATCAACACTGATGCCTTACAGGTTCCTCACAGTGCAGACCTTAAGTAGGGCAGCCTGAGTGTCCTCAGGGCATGGCTGCTGGCTCCTCAGTGGAGGGATCGAGAAGGAGAAAGCGAGGCATCAATAGGGATCTCTTCGTTCTGGCATCAGGCTGGCTACCCCTGAAAGCTCACTTCTGCTTCCAACTGAGTCTAGGCCCCCCTCCAAGAAAGAGGCCAGTGTTCCTTAGTTCAGAGGAAGGAGTATCAAAGAACGTGTGGGAAGCCAGGTGTAGTGGTGTTTGCCTGTAATCCCAGCACTAGGGAGGCTGAGGCAGGAGGATTGCTGTGAGTCTGAGACCAGCCTGGGCTACATAGCAAGACTGTTTCCACAAACAAGACAGGCAGACAGAATGTGTGGGCATATCTGCTCCTTCCCTAGAGGTGGTGCCTCTCATACCTGGTGTCAAGCAAGTTGGTCCCACCTGGAGCTACCCTGGTGGTGGGTGTGACACCTGCCAGGTGTCAGAGGACTAGGTGGCTCCTAGCAGTTAAAGTCACCTAATGAGGCTATGAGGTGGTTCCCAGCCTGGGAAGCACCAGCCGCACTCATTTCCCCTGGGGCTCCTGAGTTGGGAGCTGCCAAGGTGGAGTGTGTGTGTGTGTGTGTGTGTGTGTGTGTGTGTGTGTGTCTGTGTCTGTGTGTGTGTCTACCTGTGACCCTGACTGGTCGGGGGGACTGCAGTCCTGAGGGCTAAGGTCTTGATGAGGCTCTATATCGTTGCAGAATTATCTCCCGAGCCAGGAGGGCATGCCCCACAGCCAGTTCGTCAACATGATGATCATCTTCTCAGTGGCCTTTGTCACTGTGCTCATCCTGAAGGTGAGTGCCCCCCTCGTCCCCCATGGTTCTGTGAGCATGGTTAAGGCCGTGCAGTGGCTCCGGTTTCCCCATAATGGACTGTGAGGAGGCAGGATGAGGTGTGCATGTGGTCCCCTCCTTCTTCTCCCTAGCCCTCCTGCCTCAGCTCCTCTGTCTTGGCTTGGAATCCTTGGGGACATTCTGCTTAGAGGCTGTGGGTCTATGAAGCCACGTGTACTCAGTTACCTGGGCCTAACATGTAGCCTTCATGACACTGGCCCAGTGTGCTGTCCTAGGTTAGACCTCAGCCCATAGGGCTCAGCTACACACATTGCCCTGTGCTTTTAAAAAAACAACAGTGTATCAGAGACTTTCGTTTTGTTTTTGAGACAGGGTCCAGGCTGGCCTCAAACTTACTTACCATGTAGCCCAGGCTGACTTTGAACTCCTAATCCTCCTGCCTCCACTTTCCAAGTGCTGGGATCACTGGCATGTGCCCTCATTCTTAGCTCAGAGGCAGTTTTGAAGAGGATTTCCCCATCACTGTGCTGTTTCAAGATGGGTGGAGCACTTTGGATAGTGAGTTCTCCATCACTGAAATGGCTGAGTAGGGTGTGCCTGGCTGTGTCCAGGCAGGCTGCAGGGCAGGTCAGAAGCCTGGAAATCCTTGCTGCATAGTGGCGGTGGGCATCAGGATGGGCAGTCTCTGGGACATGCCAAGCTGGCATGTGAGAAAGCCCAAAGCCAGAATGGGAGGGGAGTCTGAGCAGCTGTTTGGGTGCTGTCTTCTGGGGTGGAGTGGTAGCTCCCTGGGGCCATTGAACATCTATCCAGAGCAAGAGCAGGAGGGTGGGCAGAGCACAGTCTAAACAGGCTCTTTTCCAGGTCTACATGTTCAAGTGTGTGTTGAGATGCTACAGATTCATAAAGTACATGAATTCGGCCGCAGAGAACAGCAGCTCCAAGATGTTCCTCAAGGTGAGCCTGATGGAGGGTCAGATATCAGGGCTACCACTCTCTTGCTGTGCCACTTGGGGCCAGTTCCTTTCCCTCTCCAGGCCTCAGTACTTGTAAGAAGATTGTTGGACCAGAACAAATGAAAACAGCATTAGTCTGATGGTCTAAGATTCCATCCATCCACCCACCCATCCACCCACCTACCTACCAATCCATCATCCAGTCATCTACCTACCTACCAGTCCATCATCCAGCCATCTACCTACCAACCAATCCATCATCCAGCCATCTACCCACCTATCCACCCACTCATCCATCTATTAATTTATCCATCTATCTACCTACTCATCTATAATCCACCCATCCAACCATTATACATCGTATTTACCCATACATTCATCCAACCATTGTCTGTTCATCTATCCAACATCTATCCATCCATCTACCCACCTACCAATACATCATCCAGCCATCCAACTGTTATACATCATGTGTTTATCCATCATCAATCCATCCATCCATCCATCCATCCATCCATCCATCCAACCATTGTCTAACCATCTAGCCATCATCCATTCATCCATCTGCCTGCCTAACCATTCATCATTCATCTACCCACTTACCCATCCATTCATCATCCATCCATCTACCTACCTACCCATCCATCATCCAGCCATCAATCTACTTATTCACTCACCCATCCATTCATCATCCAGACATCTACCCACCTATCCACCCACCCATCCATCTATTCATTCATCCATCTATCCATCTTCTCATCCATCCATCCATCCATCCATCCATCCATCCATCCATCCATCCATCCGTCTTTCTACCTACCCACACACTTCCATCTACCCATCTATCAAGCTATCAACCATCCATATATCTACTTATCCATCCAACCACCCATCTAACCATCAATCATTCATCCACCCACCACCCACTCATCCATCTACCCATCCACCCATTCACTCACCACTCACCATCCACCTACCCAACCAGCCTTCATTTTTTATCCATCATCTATCCACCTACTATCCTTCCATCCTTCCTCTTTCCTTTACTACCTCTTGTTCCTTTGGTCTTGTACCCAATCCTAGAGGGTAGAGGACATTGAGATGCCACCTCTGTCTTAGGGCTGTGCACAGTCTAGAGTGATCCCAGTTGCTGAGATGTGTTTACACCTTGGTATGAAACGCAAGGACCTTGAACATTGAGCTGGCACACCAGTGCATTAGAGAATGCTTCCTGGAGGAGGTGACCTCTGGTAGGGGGACAGGAAAGAGAGTGCCTGGAAGCAGCTGACTGTGAAGTGATGGAAAATTGCAGGTGCACTAAGTGTTGGGACCTCACTTTCTTTGAACAGTGGAAACTGCTCTAGTTAATACAGTTTTGGTTGCAGGTAGCAGAGACATAACTCCTGTTGATTTAAGTCACAAAAGGAATTTAGTAGCATGTAGAGCTTAAAAGTCCAGTATAGGTGTAGCTGAGTCCTGATCTTGGGGTTTGATCCCTATCTTTTGACTCTCCTCTCCCCACTCTTGGTTCCAGTTTCAGGCAGACCTTCCGGATAGTAGCAAAATAGCTGCCAGACCCCATGCGCTGACATCCTACCCTTTCAGTCACCCCAGCAGCAAGAGCAGTGTATCTGACCGGACCAGCTTGGGGCACTTGACTTTCCCGAGTCAGGACTATAGCCAGGGGGATAGTATTCGACTTTGAGGGATTCATCCCAGGGGACATGTCTACCTCCTGGATGGGAGCTCCTTCTTTTGAGAGCATTTGGATGGAGAATGTTCATCAAACCCCTGGGGTATGGAGGCCAAACGGGCTGAGGCAGGTGCATCCCCTGCGGGAATAGGAAGCATACCCAGGTCTCACAGGCATGCAAGCCTCTGTCATCATCATGTTGACGGATGTGTGTGTCAGCGGGAGAGGGCCCCTGCACCCCAGGTTAGACTTGACGGTGCTCAGCTGTCTCCTCTGTCTCTCCCAGGTGGCTCTGCCGTCCTATGAGGAAGCCTTGTCTCTACCCACTAAGAATCTAGAGGGGGATCCTGCACCACCGCCATACTCAGAAGTGTGACCCCACCAGGCCTCAGCCCTTGGGCTGGGAGAGGTGGAGCTTCCTTCTCCTGCTTCTTCACTTTGGTGGCTGCTGTGACCTACTACAGGACAATCTGCTTGTGCACCCCCCTTACTGACCTCTCCTCCTGGGGACCCCTCACTCATGACTGAGTCACCCCTGGGCTAAATGACCCTTTGAGTCTCAGTACACTCAGCCTAGCAGCTCATCTTGTCCCCATCAGCAATGACTCTTGTTCAGAGCACAGTCATGGCAAATTTGGTAGGGCGAGTTTGGTTAACAGCTACCAGCTTGATCTTTTTAGCCAGGAAGTCAACACTGCAGGGGCAGCAGGAAAAGAATTTGACCAGGCAACCGTTCCAGGTCTCCATTTACATGCAGCTCTCAGGTTACAGGGAACTTCATGATCTTGGTGCCCATTTGCCAACCCCATACCCCCAAAGTATGCGTATAAAACAATTCCTTCAAAGAGGTTGTTTAAACAGATAGCGATTCAGTCAACTGTTGTCACTAGGATTTATGCTAAAATCCAATAAAAAAAAACTGGATTCAAACAGAAGGAGAAGAAAAAGAAGTGGAGTTCCTCCCACATTCCGTTCAATGCACCCTGTGGGCGGGCACCCAGCCTCTGCTTGAGTTCCCCTAGCAGCCGGAGGCCGGGGAATCCAACAAACAATCCAGCAGCTGCCCTGTCCGTTCTGCTGGGCGTGGGAAATAACGGTTGCTTCTGTTCTAAACAGTCCCTTCCCATGAGCCACTCTGATGGCAAGCTGTCCTCACCGTCAGTCAACTGCTGGCTCTGTTCCCCCATGGCCACACAGTGGTGAGGTCCCTGCAAGGGTCACCTTAGCCACAGGCAGGGTTAGAATCTGGTTATCATACCATCCCAACAGCTAGACTGATCCAGCCTGTTTTGACCGAGGCTCTGCTCAGGCGATGGCAGGCTTGGAGTCAGCTGCTCTGTGGGTAGCAGTCTATGAACTCGGCTGCCCACTTGGGGCAGGCTAGCCCATGGCGGGTGAAAAGCCAGCTAAGAGGCTTGTGTTCCATGATGGCAGCGGGGAGGGTAGGTCCATGCCCCTCTGCTGGCTTTCCCATCTCCGAGGGTTGTGCTGAAGATTAATCCTGTTGTTAGGAGTCTACACCCTGTCTGTGGTGCTGCGGGGCTGAGGGCGGGTTGAGAGAGGTTCCCACTGCACCTGTGTTATTGCTTGTGTGTGACTTGGAATAGGGGCCAATAAAGCAGCTGCAAGCTTTGCTCCGGCTCATGTGGTCCTTGACAGATGGCGTAGGAACAGAGGACCTCTGGCCTCCAGCCTCCATTACCCCAGCACATGCGTACACAGCACTTCTGCCCATCCCCTGGGCCCTGCTCAGCTTGTCAGTATCACTCCCTGCCCGAAGCTGTTTCTGATCACAGGTCACTGTGTGAACACCCTCACATCTCCCTGGTCCAGGGGAAACTCTGTTCACAAGGAGAGAGATGGCCTCCAGCCAGGGCTCGTTCTGGATGCTGGGAACTCACAGGCTAGGGCTGGGAGATGGATCCATAAACTGTGGTCATCACCCAGTGCCGTGGGGGAAAGTCCATGACCTCAGAGTCCTGAGGATGAAGTTTCACCAAATGGAGTGAAGAACAGGTTGTGCTAAGTAAAGGCTGGTCCAGGCCAAAGTTGCAGAATGTGCAGGGTCACCATGGTGTGGGAAGGGCTGGGCTCAGTGTTCTACTAGCTGAGAGGAGAGGAGGCGAGCACGGCCCTTTGCATGGCAGGACCCTTTGCTTGCTCACCTTGGCCAATCTCCTCCTGAAGAGCAACCATGGACGAAGATGGATGTGAAGCTCCAGTGAACCCAATTTACCCAGTGTTCCCAAATGTGGCCCTGACGGTTCTTAGGTCTCACCACAGAGGGAAAAGCCCAGGGAATTTGGTTTTCAGGTATGGCTGGATCCAAGACTGATTCCTTCTCTTTCAGTATCTCCTGCTTTCTCCTGCTGGGGCTGCTGAGCAGTGAAGGGACTTCAGGAGATGCCAGGGTAGTTTGAGTCGGGATCTGTCGCCACGAGAGACCAAATGCCTGGCCTGGTGGCATACTTGAGGACTGAGGCAAGAGGATTTCAAGTTATTTACGCTAGCCTGAGCTGCATAGTGATACCCTGTCTCAAAAAACCAAATGCTGGGGGCATAACTCAGTAAGAGAGTGCTTCCCAAGCATACACAAGGTTCTGGGTTCAATCCCCAGCACCGCATAAAAACAAAATCAAAGGCTGTTAGGGCTCCCTGGAGATGGGAGATTTTACTGTGTATTCTATTTGCTTTTTATCAGAATCCCCACCCAACAGATAATGTGTGACTCTAACACCGATGTAAAAGGAGCTTCAGAGAGGTACAGAGACACCAAGGGACTTTCCTAAGGCCCCACAGCACTCGGGTTAGATGGAGACCTTTTATTTTCAGTCCCAAGTGAGGGTTGTTGGGATGGGCCGGGGCCTCAGCCTGTATGAGCTTGTGTCTTGTAAAGATCCATGTGAAGACCCCCTTACCATGACCCCAAGTTTTCCCAGCAAGTAGAGGATGGGGCACGATCAGAGGTCACTTTGAATCCTATCACCACGGGTCCAGTGGGCCAAACTGGATCCCAAAGCCCAGGAGGTGTCTGGGTGTATTTCTGCCTCCCCACTCCCTGCCCCCAGTGCTGGCCAGGAGTCTTGGTGCTGAGCTGTGTGGTGGGATTGTGCCCTGTGGTCAGGCAGTGGGGAGGGGGCAGCCTAGGGACAGGAAATAGCTGGGTTTGGGGAAGTCCATGTGGCCAGCCAAGTCAAGCGAGCTGTGGTCGCCTGGGCAGCCTGTGTAGGGGCCTCTCAATGCTCTACTTGAGGCTCAGACAGGGGCTCTTTGATGGAGAATGGGGACCCCTGAGGGCTGCCTGAGTGGGAGGCCAGGAGGAAGCCGGTTGTTGGGAGAGGGGCTGCTGCAGGGCGGGCAAGATGGGAGCTGCTGGAGTGCTCGGAATCATGCCGGGCCATGGAGCAGGAGAGCAGAGGTTTCTTGGAGACTATGACAGTGGCAGAATGATCCCCTGATTGCCTGGGCCCTTCCGTGTTCCATCTCCCTACGGAGGACGAGACACAGGCAGGCCTTGCCCATGATCCTCAGGTGACTTCAGGCTGGTGCCCACTCTCAAGAAGAGGCCAGGAAAAGGGGGCAGCTAGTCTACTGTCACCCCTCCAGGGTGACTATTGCCCAGCATCTACTATGTAAATCCAGGGGGTGGAGAAGTGTGTGTCCTCTGTGGACATGTGGGTGGAATGTTAGGTGAGAGTGCCACCCAGGTAGATGGCGATGCCACATATTAGTGGAACATAGTGCTGACTGCTGGCCTTCCTGCTTACCTCCCGCCTCATCTAGCACTTGGCTTCCAGCTGGGGCCCAAGACCATGTGACGTCACATCTGGCTCTTCATCCCACAGAGGCAATGTTCTAGCTGCTGGCATGGCAGGGTACCCATCCCTTTTTTTTTGTAGGTCCTGGATGTCAAACAGCTCTGCAAGTGACTGTGACTATGCCCCGTGACAGTAGACTAGCTGCCCCCTTTTCCTGGCCTCTGCTTGACTTTGGGGTGACTATGGATTCCATTCAATAGGACTGCTTTTGACAGCAATTCCAATTTGTAATAGAACTGAGGCTGGCAAGCATAGGGAATAGCTTGCCACCTGGGACTCCACTTGGTTTGGGCTATGCACCTGACCCTCTTCTAAAACATGTATTTGGTAATCTAAGACCACACCTGTTGCACGAGTCCTGAACAGCCTTTTTTTTTTTTTTTTTTTTTTT
>CABHPQ010001641.1:15991-35753 GCA_902168405.1 Peromyscus aztecus
ACCACACTACACACCACACACATACCACATTACACACCACATACTCCACACACAGCACACCGAACACACACCACACACACACACCATACATTCCATATACCCCATATGCACATACCACACACACACATACACACACACACACACACACACACACACACACACACACACACGAACTCACCCACATGTGCAGAGATTACACAGTCTCGACCCAATATTACAAGGAAGAATCGAGATGCTTCCATCTACTTAGCGATGAAGGTGAAAAGTGTCTACCTGAAACATTTCCAACCCAAGCACACGTCATACACAGGAAATGATCACTGTTCACCCAGTATTTAACTGCAGCCTGAGGAGCCCCCGAGTTGAACAGTGACTGTAAGGATTTAACTAGCTTGAGACTTTCGTGGTCATGGTAAAACCATTTATGGAGGGATGGAGCATAGATCAGTGGCAGAGCACACTCTTGCAGTACTGGAGGCCCTGCTACAGTTCTATAACAATCGCCACCTAAAGCGATTGATGGCTGATCTGTAGTCATACACCCAGGACACAAGAACGAGGGGGCGGGGAGATGGCTCTGCAGTTAAAGGTACCCATACCTGCCTGTATCTCCAGCTCCCAGCATGTCCCAAACCTCTGGTCTCCACAGACATCAGCATGCATGTGCACATTCCCCTTCAAAGAGCCACACACATACACATAATTAAAAACAAAAGAAATGTTTTAATTTTTTTCATTTTATTTTAAAATTATATGTATGTGTATTTGCGAGGTATGTGTACTTGAATGTAGCCTGCGGAGGCCAGCAGAGGGTGTTGAATCCCCTGGAGCTGGAGTTACAGATTGTTGGGAGTGACACGATTTGGGTGCTGGGAATCAAACCTGAGTCCTCTGCAAGAGCAATCTGTGCTCTTTACCACTGAGCATCTCTCTTGCTCTAAAATAAATCTTTTTGTTTTAAATAATTCTTACTAAAAAAAATTACATTCCATATCAATAATCTATCATGGGAAAAAGTTAATCAGCATTTAAAATGTGACAATTAGCCATCAATAGTGGCACATGCCTGTGGTCCCAGCATTCAGGAGGTTAAGGCAAAAGGATTCTGGGTTCAAGGCCAGCCTGGCCTGGGTTATATATAGTAAGACCCTGGCTCAAAAACAAACAAACAAACAAACAAACAAAAACAAACCAAAGCCCAAACAAAACCAAAACAAACTGAGAATCAGCACCCCCAAGGACTAGAAGTCATAATATAATATTTCAAATTATTGACTAAACAGAAAGTATAGTTTTACAAACAAAACCTAATGAAAAGTGAATGCTCAAGCCTGAAGGAAGCAATCAATAGAATTCAAATGAAAACTATCACTTGTGAAAGAAAAACTTCAATGGGTCAATTAAACAGATTAGTCCATCTCGAGAAAATTAGTAAATGGAACAACATAATTCAGTATTTTAAATTAGACCCAGAAAATATATTTGATAAGGCATGCCAGAGTTCAGGAGAGAGAAAAAGAAAAGTAAAATATGAAAGGGAGATTAGTATGTATGGAGATATATGAGGAATAGAAAGGAAATACACAGCCCAGGAGGAAAAAAAGAAGCTATGTGAGACAAAGAAAGTATGTATACAGCAACTGCAGGTTTCCCAGGAATGAGTGGCGCCCGAGTCTTGTGTTCCAGGAAGCAGGAAAAGGAGAGATCCCCCTTCTAGGTTCCCTGTAGTGAAGAACAAGGATGTGGGGAGGTTGGAACCACTGAGCATTGCTGCTTAGGATGAAGGATAGTTAGGGAAAACAGCGTGGGGGGGGGTCCTCAAAAAAATTAAACACAGGGTCATCACACAACCCAGAAATCCTACTCCTCCAGTACAGCTCATCTCTGCCTTACAAACCCTAGAGAAGCAATTCAAACCGGGAGGACTTATGTTGGCTCACAGTCTCAGAGGGATCAGCAGTTCCCTGTGGCAAGGAAGACAGGGCCGAGCTCATGGAGACAGGAGCGTGTGGCAGAGGTTCCCCCTGCTCTGTCACAACAGGAAGTAGTCAGGTCAAGGTTATGTGATGACTCCTCCCCACCCCCCCAGTACAACTGAACTAGCTCCTTTGACACATTTGCAAGATCTTAAAATGATTCTCAAGCTCCATGAACAAGTCAAAGCATCCAGACTGTCTCCTCAGAGTTTCTGAACACTGGGTGTTTGTTTTGTTCTGTGGTCAGTGATGCTCAGTCTGCACCTGCCGAGACCCCCTAAGCTTCCTTCAGTGCTGAGTCAATCTCTTTGATGGCACAGCACGACCCCGATTCTGTCTGTGTATGACCAGACAGTGTGCTGCTCTGAATTGTGGGGTGTGGCCCCACACTGTCTGGAGGAGATAGTTCAGTCTGTAAAAGGGTAAAGTGGAATTTTTGGTGACCTCCTCCTCACTACCAATCTAATGTGAATATCTTATGGGGGACAGTGATATTTGAAGGAAAAATGGAATGCGCTTTTAGGAAATTTTTGTTTGATGAATGAATGTCAAATGTTTGACTTCTAAATATTTCTTCTACTTTTCTCTTTTCTTTCTGCTAGGAAAGGCGCCGATGCCCAGGCCTGGCTACAAACCTCAGGAGCCCAATGGTTGCGGTTCCTATTTCCTGGGCATCAAGGTACCAGGAAGTGTATGTACCACTATTATTTCCTTCTTGATTGATGTGTTTTCAAGTACGAGCAATCCAAGAGCTACAATCACTGATGGAAGTGATCATTTATGGAATTCACTCAAGCAGTGTGATTTGGTATTTTAAACGAGACTAGGGGAAGGGAGAGAATTTTCAAGGCAGACACCTGAGTTCTTTCTCTCAAAGACTGCTCTCCCTCAGCTAAGCTTCTGGTATAATTGAACTTCAAAATCACTTCTATAAGCATTGGCTACGATTTATGGCATCAAGATATAATGTAAAGATGACTAGATGATGTTGACTTATTTAAGCTAGTGATTCATTCCAGCGATGGACTGGAGTGGCTGGTACTGGCCAGAAAGAACTGATTATCATATTGGCTGACTTCTGCAGGCAGACTTCCTGTTCAAAGTGTCAGATCAACAATGTCTGGAGTTTGACACAGTTGCTATTTACTGAGATTTGTTAGCACACCACTGACCCTTTCTCAGACTGTCAGCTTCTTCTTAGGAGCGAGCGATGACTTGACCTCCTTGAAGGTTTCTTGGAAGGGTGTGGGTTTTGTAGAGTGCTTGCCCCACATGCATGAAGCCCTTAGGTAGTGACACATAAACTAGGTGTAGTGGTACATGCCTCTAATTCCGGCATTCCAGAGGTTGAAACAGGAGGCTCAGAAGTTCAAGGTCATCTTTGACTACACAGTGAATCTAGGGCCAGCCTGGGCTACACAAGACTCTGTCTCAAAAGTTAGGGGTTGGGTTGGGTGATAGCTCAGTCAGCAAGCACTTGCCTTGCAACCAAGAGAACCTGAGTTCGGTCCCCAGACCCCACAATAAAAAGTCTGGTCATGGTGACACTTGCTTGTAATGCCAGTACTGTGGGGTGAAGACAGCCAGGTGCCTAGGGCTCCCTAGGCAGCAAACTAATCTACTTGGAAAGTTCCAGGCCAAAGATGCACCCTGACATAAAACAAACAAACAACACAAATATTGGCACCTGGGAGATAATAGCTGAGGTTGTCCTCTGGCTTCCATTCAAAAGCTCTCATGGGTGTGCGCACACACACACACACACACACACACACACACACAGAGAGAGAGAGAGAGAGAGAGAGAGAATTCATAGGTTGCCTTTGCCCTTTAGAAGAGAGGTTTCATATAAAATGTAGCTACAGGTACATCATTTATGATATTGAATTGTGTCCTGTGTATGTGTGTTTGAATTATATTGTGTGTGTGTGTGTGTGTGTGTGTGGGTGTCTATGAGCACATGTGCATTCAAATACTTATGCACACGTGTGCATGTGTGTGTGTGGAAGCCAGAGGTTGACACTTGATGTTTCCTTCAATTGCTCTCCAACTTGTTTTTCTTTAATTTGTTTGTTTATTTGTGTGTGTGTGTGTGTGTACACGCCCCTAGAGAGAAACTTCAGGCTTGGCGCCAGGTGCTTTTACCCATGGAGCCATCTTGCCTTCCCTCTACCTCATTTTTATTTATTATTTGTTTGTTTGTTTAGAGACGGGGTCTCTTGTTGAACCTGGAGCTCATCACTTGGCTAGGCCAGCTGGCCAGTCAGCTTCAGGGATCCGGCTGTCTCCACAGCAGGGATCCAGCTGTCTCCACAGCTCTGGGGTTACAGGGGTGGCCACCATGCTCGGCTTTTGTGTGTGTGCTGGGGTCAGAACCCCGGCCCACTCACTCACACCCTTTACTGACTGAACCCTCTCCCCAGATCCTCCTCATTTTCTGAGCAGAGTCTCTCACTGAATCTTACCAATTAACTAGACTGCCTGGCCCTCGATCCTCTTATCTCCACCTTCCCTGGATGGGCTACAGGCTGCCAACTTTTTTTTTTTTTTTTTTCCGAGACAGGGTTTCTCTGTGTAGCTTTGTGCCTTTCCTGGAACTCTCTCTGTAGTCCAGGCTGGCCTCGAACTCACAGAGATCCGCCTGCCTCTGCCTCCCGAGTGCTGGGATTAAAGGCGTGCGCCACGACCGCCTGGCCAGGTTGCCAACTTTTAAGTGGGCACTTAGAGTTGAACTATCAGGTCTTCATGTTTGCTTGGCAAGTACCTTACTGACTTCCATCTCAGGCCCTGAATAGTCTCTTTTTAAAAAATATTGTTCATATATGTTTTATATATCCAATAATAGATATTTAAATGGTATTTTATGTGTATGGATGTGCACTATATGCCTGCAGTGCCTATGGCGGCCAGAAGAGGGCGTGAGATCCTCTGGGACTGGAGTCACATTGTTTTGAGGTACCATGTCAACGCTGGGTCCTCTGGAAGCTCAGAAAGTGCTCCTAACCTCTGAGCCACCTCCCCAGCCCCCTGAATTGTATCTTAATACAGCTAAGCCTCAATTTTTAGCTGATTCAAGAAGTTCACTGGGCAGTTGCTGTCTAAGCGGCTCCACGAGCCTTCTTCTAACTGACCTTCCGCTCAGCTATTGGCATTTCCCCACCCATTGCAGAAAGGTCCTCTATCCTCTGGGCAGTTTTCATGCATCTGTCAGAAATACGTGCTCACACACTGGTTTTGTTAGAAGCTTGACTGCCATTGGCTGGACATGTTTTAAGTATGTGAAACTAAAATGTCTTGGAGGAAGGTGTCTCTCTATACAGTGTTCTTGTCCCTTACACTGCCTGGGGCCAGCCTGTTCTCCATCAGCAGTAAGTATACATCCACAAGCAAGACTATCCTCTCAACTGAGTGGATTAGAGAAATGACCTATTTTCAGCTGTGAGTTTAGTCATTCTAGAAGGAGATGCATGGGGACTGAGGACGTAGCTCAGTGGTCAAACACTTGCCTGCATGTACAAGGCCTTGAGTTCAGTCCCCAGTGCTGCCAAAATCAATCAATCAATCAATGAATCAATCAGTCAATCAACCAGTTAATGCAGTACAGTGGTGGTGCTTGCTTTTAATCCCAGCACTCAAGGGGTAGAAGCAGGTGGATCTTTGTGAGTTCAAGGCCAGCCAGAGCTACACAGTGAAATCATCTCAAAAAAACAAAACAAAACAACAACAAAAAAAAACAACAAAACAAACCAACAAACCAACAAATGGATTCACACTATTTAGAAGTAGTTCAAGAATCTCCATCCAATCCAGTGGTGTGGTGGTCATTACACTTCAGTAATGGGCAGCTGCCTTGTGGTAGTGTGGCCAGACAGAATCCTTTGCCTCGGGCATCAGACAGCCTATCAAGACTGTACCAAGTCTGTGCCCCATCTAAAGAGCTGGGCTGTCTTTAATGTGATTTTGCTGTTGTTTTGCTTTGCTTAGGGCATTTAAAACAGTGGAGTCCTTGTTGTGTCAGGTGGCCTCAGATAGTAAGAGGACCTGAAAGGCACTAGGTGGAGAGGCTCTCTAATCACTGATGACGCTCCTCACCCGTGCCCTGAAAGCAGATTTCACCATCTCCCATCCACATCCAAACTTCCAAAGCCAGGTGTGGAGGCAGGAAGATTCACTCAAGGCCATAATGAGTCTGGGGCCAGCCTGAGCTACATAAGAACCTGTCTGGAAAAACTAGCAAGCAAGAAACCAAGCCCGGATTATCAGGAAACTGCAAAGGTGTCTAAGATGCCCTCTCCAGCACTAAGCTCACCTGCTCTGTGATCTCCTGCACCACTGAGTGCTCTCATGCATCAGTAAATGGGCTCATGCAACACTGAATGCTCTCATGCATCACTGAATGCTCTCCTGCACCACTGAGTGCTCTCCTGCACCACTGAGTGCTCTCCTGCACCACTGAGTGCTCTCATGCACCACTGAATGGGCTCATGTACCACTGAATGCTCTCATGCATCACTGCACTCATGCATCACTGAATGCTCTCATGCAACACTGAGTGCTCTCATGCATCACTAAATGGGCTCATGCATCACTGAGTGCACTCATGCACGACTGAATGCACTCATGCATCACTGAAAGCACTTATGCATCACTGAATGATCTCATGCATCACTGAATGCTCTCATGCACCACTGAATGCTCTCATGCACCACTGACTGCTCTCATACATCACTAAATGGTCTCATGCATCACTGAATGCTCTCATGCATCACTGAATGCACTCATGCATCACTGAATGCACTAATGCATCGCTGAATGATGCATCACTGACTGCTCTCATGCATCACTGACTGCTCTCATGCATCACTAAATGGGCTCATGCACCACTGAATGCTCTCATACATCACTGAGTGCACTCATGTACCACTGAATGACTCATGCACCACTGAATGGACTCATGTATCACTGAATGAGCTCATGCACCACCGAGTGTGCATGTACCCATGTTTTTATTTTTTGAAACTATCTCTTCCTTGCTCAGGATTATGTGGAAACTCTAACTCGGAAGGCAAAGCTATTTATCAGTTTGGGAAGTAAGTTTTGTTATGTGGTGCTGAGACTTAAACTCGGTGCTTCAGGTACTGCCAGTGAACCAGACTCTAAGGCCGGCAAAGCTTCTTCCATGCATACACATGCTTGCCTGCCTATGTATGCATGTACGTTTCCTGCTAAAACCTTTGATGCACTAAATAAACTGACTTGTTAACCTGCTCGTTCCCTTTTTCTGCTCTGAGTCTACTTGAATTTTATTTCATTTCCTCTTCCTCCTCCTCCTTCTTTTAAGACGGGGGCTTATGTAGTCCAGGCTAGCCTCAAGCTTGAAATGTAGCCTGAGGATGACTTTAAACTTCTGGTCCTCCTGCCTCTGTCTCACAAATGCTGGGATACAGGTTGCCAGGCCTGGTTTATGCAGTTCTGAGGATAAAACTCAAGGCTTCATGCATGCTAGGCAAGCACTCTCCTGGCTGAGTCACATCCCAGGTCTATGTACCTTCATTTCTCATGACGCTCTCAGTCTTCCACTGTCCCCACAATCCCTGTGTCCTAACTGTGTGATGACGACCCATCATATGCCACAATTGGTACAGCTGTTTACAGGATGCTTAGTGCATGCCATGCTGGGCTCTGACGTCATTCCTCTCGTGGTTGAGCACTTAGTGTCCTGCACCCGGTTTTTCTCCCCAACTCACATATACCCTTAAAACAGTGCTAGAGAGGACAGGTCCTTGAAAGACCAGCCATGCCCCAGTTACTTGAGGCTGAATTGTTCAGAGTAATCACAGAATCTTTTTCCTCAGCAGACTCTCAGGCCCAAACGTAAAGTTTGAACCACATGTGAATCTCCTGGTGCTCTGCTATCATCTCGATTGCCCCCCTGGTTTCTGTTTTCACACCACATCTGGCTGTGGATTTGAAAATAAACTAATCTCACAAAAGGAAAGATGAAAAAAAATAGGCTAGAGTCACGTATGAAGTTAATAACAACATCAAAATTCAGCATCCAATGACTTGGAGCTTCTCCTTCCAAGTCCTTGGTGTTTCTGAACGGATCTCAAGCGTGGCACACCCTTGAGAAGTGGCTAGTTCCTCATGAGGTGGACAGGGTTGCCTCAGGTCCTGGGTCTAAACGTGGCGCTCTCCTGCTTCACTTTTCCAGATGGACCTGGGCATCCCGGCGATGACCAAGTGCTGCAACCAGCTGGACGTCTGCTATGACACCTGCGGTGCCAACAAATACCGCTGCGATGCGAAATTCCGATGGTGTCTCCACTCCATCTGCTCTGACCTCAAGCGGAGCCTCGGCTTCGTCTCCAACGTGGAAGGTAGGGCTCTTAAGGACACTTCCCGGTGGCAGGGAGTTTCGCTCCTGTCTCCACACTGGGAACCAGGGCGCCCTTTACTGGGAGGGATGGTCAGAGCGTGCTGGAAAGGCAGAGGGAGAGTCCAGGCACTCTTTCATGAAAGGTCTTGCTATCCATGTACTGCTGGCACCTTCCCTGCTGGAAAAGGCCACAGTGACGCTTCCACGGAATAAAAACCTTTCCTTTGAGACTGGAGAAAAAGTGTCCACGCCCCTGTCAAATAACTTTCCACTCAGTAGTCCCTCTCTCTAGGACCACGTGGTTTGGCTAGAGCCCCCTTTTCATATTTGCTTTCACTCTGGGTAGGAACTTTAAAAATCCTCTTCTGTGTGTTTCCAGCCTTCTGTGGGCTTCCGGATAATTATTTTTAAACCCTGCCTAACTACTGAGCTCCCAGCTCCGACTCTGTAATTTCTTCTTCCTAATTTACTGTCCAAAAGGTTTTAATCTCTCCACTTCTGACGCCAGAGCATGATAACCTGGTATTAAGGTTCAAAGCTCCCAGATGGGAAAGGTTGAAAACCAGGGTCCCGTGAGCCACAGGGATACCAACTGTGAGAACAATCTTGGATGTGGCTCATAGAGCCGTGTCTGGAATATGGGAATACGGGTAATGAATTGGGCCTTGTAAAAGGAGAACTCTCTATCCTGTGTCCACAAAGGGTAGGAAAGAACTGTTGTTGATGTAGGTTCAGGTCAGGTGACTGCTCTAGGCCAATGTCCTATTGATTTTTCCTTCCTAAGTATCTTATCGCTTTCCCACTGGCCAGGTTACTGTAAATTCCATTTTTATGTTCTATCCAAGTGAGGGCCATCCACTGGGACCAACTACATTTTAATATCACCTAAATCTGACAGCCTCTGCCTACAGTTGAAGCCACTTGAAAGAAAAATTTTTTCCCCTATAGACTAAATAAAACTCTGGAGTTCGGCTTGCACAGCTCTTTCTAGGTCAGCCCTAGGCGACCTCCTTAGCATCATTCAGACATCCGGATCTCCCTTTGGACCCCCACACTGAAAACTAACAGGGTTGAAGGCTCAGGCTTTCCACCTTAAGTTCCTTCTGCATGCAACATTCTGAGTGTGTGTTGGTGGTACTAAGACAGTGTATTGGAGATGTGATTTACGTATGATTTAGCTCTTTTAAATACCAGTTGAATATGTCTACAGAGTCGCACGCTCAACCCCATACTCATCATCTCCCAAAGAAATCTCATAGCCATTTCCCTCCAACTCCTCTTGCTCAGCCCAAGGCAACTATCAATCTGATTTCTACCTCTATTGATTTGCCTATTCTAGACTTTTAATATAATGGAATCAGAATACATGGATCTCTGTGACCATTTTCTTTCATTTATCTATGCTGTATATAACACTGGTTCTCAACCTTCCTAATGCTGTGACCCTTTAATACAGTTCTTCAGATTGTGGTAACCCTCACAACCACAAAATTATTTTTGTTACTTCGTAACTATAATTTTGTTGCTGTTATGAATCGAAATATAAATATTCATGTTTTCCAATGGTCTTAGGCAAACCCTATGAAAGGGTCATTTGACTCCTAAAGGGGTCTCGATCCTTAGATTGGGAACCACTGCTGTAGAATGTACTGGAAGGTCATTCCTCTTTATTGCTGAATAATAGTCCACTGTGTGTCTTCCCATGTCATCTTTATCTGTCCATCGATTGATGCTCGGGTTGGCTTTGGCATTAATACTGCTACCATGAACACTGACATATGAATATCTGCAGGAACCATGTTTTCATTCTTTTGCACATATATGCATATACATATACATAAGAAATTGATGGATGATATGGTTAATATATGTTGAACTGTTGGATAACCTGAAAAATTGTCTTCCTAAACAGCTGTACCATATTATGTCCCCCCCAAACCTCCAGTTTCTTCACATCCTTGTCAACATTCATTACCACTT
This sequence comes from Peromyscus aztecus, assembly GCA_902168405.1. Taxonomy (NCBI): domain Eukaryota; kingdom Metazoa; phylum Chordata; class Mammalia; order Rodentia; family Cricetidae; genus Peromyscus; species Peromyscus aztecus. The sequence goes on from CABHPQ010001641.1 coordinate 26,327, forward strand.
TTGTCACAGATTCCTGAGTATCTCCCTGACAACTGATGATGTTGAACATACACGTGCTTATGAGATGTGTGTCTATCCAGGTTCATTACCTTTTTTATTTGCTTCCCCCCCACCCTCAGACCAGGTTTCTCTGTGTAACAGTCCTGGCTGTCCTGGAACTCACTCTGTAGCCCAGGCCGGCCTCGAACTCACAGAGACCCGTCTGCCTCTGCCTCCCGAGTGCTGGGACTAAAGGCGTGCGCTGCCACCGCCCCGCTTTTTTATTTGCTTTTGACACTGAGTCCAGACAGCCTTTTGTCTCTTGTCCTTTGTCAGATGAATGATTTACAAGTTTCCACTGCCCCACTTCGAGACAGGGTCTCCATGTAGCCCAGGATGATGTCAAATTCCCAGATCCTCCCGCCTCAGTCTCCTTGGTGTGGAGTTACAGGTGGGCACCACCACAGCAGCTTCTACTCAGTGTTGTTATTCTGAGGCCCAGAAAGTTTGAATTTTGAGTAAGTTCAATTTATTAATTTTCATCAATGGTGTTTTTGCTGTCATATGTGGTAATAAGGCTTTTACGTGCCCAAGGTCAAAAGTACCTACTGATCTTTTCTTCTAAGAGTTTTATTATCTTAGCTTTTGGTGTAGGGTTGTGATCCATTTTGCGAATCATTTGTAGATGGTGTGAGAATGGGGTCCACCTTCATTGTGTGGGTATCCAGCTGATTTAGCACTGTTGTAGGAAATACCATTCTTACCCACATTAAACTGTAAACAGTGGTCTCGAGACTTTTGACCTGATTCTATTCCACCGACCTGCGCCAGCAGGAGCTGGGACAGCCCTGCGTCCCTAGCTCCACAGCATCGCAGTGGATCTGGAAGATAAGATGTGTGCTTGACTTGCTCTTCATCCAGATCTCTCCGGACACTAGATTCCTGTCATTTCTATGGATTTTCAGGATTGGCTTGTTAATTTCTGCAAGAAATGACAGCTGTCATTCTCAGAGCTTTGTTTGAGTCGGTGGATAAATTCCAATATTGCCACTTTTACAAAATTATATTTTCCGGTACAAGAATATGAATGTCTTTCTAGTTGCTTATCTCTCCATTCATTTCTTCCCACAGTGTTATCATGTTCATAGCATAGGTCTTGCACTTTGTTTTGTAATTCCTTTGTGATGTTACAGTAAATGGAACTGTTTTCTTCATTTTCTTTTTAAAATTTTAATTTGCTTTATCTAATTTATTTTTATTTTATGCTATTGGTGTTTTGCCTGCGTGTGTGTCTGTGTGAGGGTGTCAGATCTTGGAGTTACAGACAGTTGTGAGCTGCCATGTGGGTGCTGGGAACTGAACCCAGGTCCTCTGGAAGAGCAGTCAGTGCTCTTAACCACTGAGCCATCTCTTCAGCCCTTGTCTTATTTTTCACATGTGTGTTCATCACGACACCCATGGGAAGGTCTCGGGACAAGTTTCTAGTGTCGCTGTCCCCGGTGATTCTCCTGCGCCTGCCTCTCACCTCGTTCTAGGAAAGCTGAAATGATGCTGTAAGCTGCTGCTCCAGCTCTTGTTTCTGCTTGTGTTTGCTACAGACAGGGTCTCACTGTGCAGCCCTGGCTGGACTGGAACTCGCTCTGTAGACCAGGCTGGCCTTGAACTCAAAGATCCACCTGGCTCTGCCTCCAGAGCTGGGGTTGAAGGTGTGTGCCACCACTCCGGACTCTAGCTTTTTTACATGGGCTCCAGGGACAAACTCAGGCTTTCTCCTGCCCTTTTAATTTTCTTGACAGAAGATTTATTGATGTTATACAGAAAGACAATCAGTTGGTTTCTGCCTATTGATTTAACCTGTGATCTGGCTGAATTAGTTGATTAGTTCTGATAGGTTTTCAGTGCATCTGAGTCTTTACATAAGACATCACCAGCACGTCCTTTCCCGCTGTAATTTGAATGCCTTTCTGGCTAGAACTTTAAATGCCCCACAGGAGTGTTAGGACTGCATATCCTTGTATCTTCTCCCTGTCCTGCAGGGAAGAGGAATCAGCTTAGCTCTGGCATGAGACTGGCCCTGCATCTTCCTAGGTGACCCCTGGCAGGTGTGGAAGCCATCCTCCTGGGCTGTTGAGTGTTTCTATCATGGAAAGGGGTTGGAGTCTTTCTGCAGAATGTGGCTTATGGCTTTTATTCTATTGGTAGGTCATATGCTATACTGATTTTAGTGTGCTAAACCAGCTTGCATTCTTAGGATAAGCCCCACGTGGGCATGGTGTGAGTCCTCTTATGTGTTTCTGAGTCTAGTTGACTGGTATCTGTTGAAGATGTTACGTTTAGTCATGAGAGATACCTATGAGTGATCTATTATTCCTCTGGTTTATCTGATTTTTGTTATCAACATAATACTGACCTCATAAAATGAAAGACATAATCCTAATTTCTGGAAGCATTTGGAAAGGATTGCTGTTAGTTCTTTAAATATCTAGCAAAAATCCCCTTGAAGCAACAGGGAAGTGGGTTCCCTTGAGAGATGTATTTTTGGGGGGCTAGCACTATTTCCATTTTCTATTTTATTGAGTCAGTTCAGCATGTCATTTCCTGGCATGTCATGGTGTCCCTTATACTAGTGAACCAGAGGTCTTTCCCTGGGATGCCTTCCCTCAGAGCCTCTTCTCCCAAAGGACAGGAACCTTTCCACGAGTTCCCAGCCACCTTATGGTTACTGTCTTCATAGTGGAGTATAATTAGCCGCTGCCCTGTTTGCCTGCTCCTCCTCTTGGTCCAAACTATGAGATCCTCAAGTTGGGGATGATGTATTGTTTTCTGTTTATCTCTGGCACCCAAGAGAACGAGCCTATCTCTCATACACATATTCTTCAAGCAACAAATGATTGTGTACCCCACACTTGAGCAGGGCAAGCTATGGGAAGCAAAGTAGTATAGTCTGAGTGAGTATTCTAAAATCACGATGGTGTGGGCTTTCAGTGACTTTCCCCAGGGGTACCACACATGTGAGGCACCAGCAAGTACATCTGCCTTATGGGACTGAAGAGGGGCGTTTCTGAAAGCGCCTCTCTTAAGGTATGCTGGTCCTCTCACTTCTGTGTTCTGTCTGTCATCCTCTGGGGATCACCCGGGAAATACGCTGCCTCACATGCTACGGGGTGGCGTCTGCTGACCTTCTGTCTCTCTTCGTCTTTTTCAAGCAGCCTGTGATTCTCTGGCTGACACCGTGTTCAACACTGTGTGGACCCTGGGCTGCCGACCCTTTATGAACAGTCAGCGGGCAGCTTGCATCTGTGCGGAGGAGGAGAAAGAAGAGTTATGAAGACGCGATTCTTCCGGGCTTTGAGTGACACCACAGCTCCGCTTCAGAGATGGCGGTGGACGGAAGGGCCGTCCTTTCTTCCAACCCTTTGGAGACTACGGGCTGGAGAAGGGAGACAGCAAGCCTTGTCCTTTGAGGAAAGTTAAGAAAAAGAGATGCAGAGGCTGAAGACTGTCCACTCTAACACTGGGCTCCCAGTCAAGACTCACGAGCCTGGAAACTCAGTTCTCAGAACAGCAAGCAGATACCGCGGCGTTCCTAGATCCGATCACGATAGTCACAAGCGAAATCTGGGGGAGCCCAAACATTTGGGAGACAATGACTTTCCTCTGGCCCATGTTTCAGTTGCCAGTGAGCACCTCACATTTAATAAAGCGCACTTTTTAGAAAACGTGAAGAGAGATGAATGAATTCCGTTCTCACCGATCGTTCTGTTTCACTTAACGAGAACAGAATCTGGCCTGGTAAGTTCTGCCAATGAGGATTCTCCCCGGGGGCTCGAGAGACAACAGATCGGGGAGCGGAGGCTTGGCAGATGAAGGTGGGCTGGAATTAGGACCCCGGGGTTCCATTTCTCCAGTAGCCGGCCTCAGGTAGTATGTTTGGTCTGCCCTGGTTGGCATGCTCAGACTCGTAGCTGTGTGAGAGTCATTTGAAGATCTGAGATGTGTCTGGTTAGGGCTAGAAGGCATGCTTGCAGCTGACAGGGTGTGACAGGCCAGTCCCTAAACTGTGGCCCTCAGTACTGACCATGGATTAGGAGTTTGTGTGGACCCTCTAAATGGAGGCAGCCAAGACTCTGTTTGCTGTTCCCTGGCCACCTATGACACTCTGCAAGTGTCCTGTTGCCCTGAGAAGGCCACCAATCTGGACCATAATTAGCCAACAAAGTCACACAGGCCAGCTTCAGTCCAAGGCCCGCTCTTTGGTGTGGCCATTGAGAACACAGCCACGATCACTTTTTTATGTTTGTTTCTATTTGTTTAAAGCTGCTCTCACCCTGTAACATCAGAGACAGAGAGGTATGAGAGAGAGTAAAAGGTCCCCAAGTCTAAAATAGTCACCGCTGACGGTTTATAGAGAAGCATTTCTGTTCTCTGACCCCAAATTCCCACTTCCTCTCTTCCTAATTTCATTAAATTGAACCAGAATTGTCAATCTCCCCACATGGTAATTAAAGAGAAAAAGAAGGAACTGTTCATTGCAACCGCTTTGAGAAAGAAAAAGACATCTTCGCTGATCATCTTGTAAAGTCAGGAGTTAACTGGAATATAAAGGAGCCGTATTCAACCGCAGATAACATTTATCTTTGTAGTTTATGATATTTATTTCAATAAAATTTATTGAGCACCTGCAAAGTAAGAGTATGGTATAATTTGATAATTTCCTATTGTGTTACCTAACCAAAGGCACAGAATATCCATGTTCAGGGCATACGGGACCAAAATTCAGTTTTGCTTATAGTTCAGTACAGACCAAAATTCAGTTTTGCTTATAGTTCAGTCCAGACCAAAATTCAGTTTTGCTTATAGTTCAGTACAGACCAAAATTCAGTTTTGCTTATAGTTCAGTCCAGTCATTGAACCACTTACATGCATGCTGGCAATTTTTTAAATTGTTTTATTTTATTTCATATGTATGAGTGTTTTCCTTGCATGTATGTCTACACACCACATGCATGTCTGGTGCCTGAGGAGGTCAGAAAAGGCCATTGGATCCCCTGGAACTGGAGTTACAGACAGTTGTGAGCCACCATGTGGGTGCTGGGAATCGAACCCAGGTCCTCTGCAAGAGCAGCCAATGTTCTTAAGCATCTTATGAATGTTTTTATTGATAAACTTTCAACTCTCCTATGAATATTCTGTATTGGGGGTGGAATTTCAGGACATAATTATTATATACTTAGGAGATCATGAGTTATAGTTTTAGTAATTCATTTTTTTTAGGTTTTTAAATTAGAATGCTATTCCCAGCACCTCATTTTACCATAAATGAGGTATTTTATTGTAAGAAAGAAATAGAGAACATGAGGGAGCTGTCCTTCCATGGGGACAACATAGTTCTTCAAACCCAGAAACTGAAGCCCACCTAGGTCACGGGTCAGCAGTGACAAAAGCCAGGGACAAAACCAGCTAATCAGTCCTTTCCTGTGGTAGGAGGGGTTGTCTAAACTCACTGTATATGGTTTAAAGAAGCCAGGTGTTCTGGGAGGTTCTCTGTGTTCTCAGAGGACCTAGGAAGACATTCGAGAGAGGAGGGTGGCTGGAAGCAGGGACTAGTCCTCCCAGTCGATGGTGATGGGGCCACCCGTCAGTGTCTGGCTCCGCAGCCCAGCAGAGTCCTCATCTTCCCCCACCTCACGACGCACTCGCCGGTGGCATCCCTGGGCACAGCGGGAGCGTTCATCCAGAACCCCACAAACAAGGACACGGCAGTGAAGAAATACCTCCTGGAAGGAAGGTAATGATGGAAAAGCTGGGGTGCCAACTGTCACGGTAGGCGACGGCTGAGAGCCACACACAGTACCACATGTTCCCCAAGTGCCACCTTGGCCACGGCAGCAACAACTTGAGGTGGCAGTGACAGTCTTGTATTTATGGACAGGAAAGTGAGACTTAGGAAAAGGAAATTGCCTAGTCTACAAGTTGAGAAATGTGGCCAAGTTGGGAGGGAGCCACGTGAGAGACCTCATAACCTAGGTCTACAACTTTGGCATGCCGAAGAGACCTTAGGGAAGCATGTCTCCTGACGTTAACAGGTCACTTCCTGGGCTGGAGTAACACTGGGGTCAAGGACTTCTGTTGTAAAGGAGTGAGTCCTTTCCAGAAGGATCTGCCTAGGGCAGGTTCAGCTACTGAGCTGGAGTTTTGGAACAACAAAACAGCTTGAAAGGACACTTAGTGGCAACGTGGAAAAGAATACTGCTCTGTTGTGCTTCATTTGGGTTGTTTCAACACTGGTAACAGCAGAAAAATCTCCATCTGGTCAACCCCAGCCTCTTGGGACAGCCAGCCCCTTCCATTTTGACCCATACATACACATGCTGTTATGACACTTTCTACATGCCTGCTTTTCTCATGTTCATAATTTTAAAACTGCTTAATGTTGTACTATATTGATACAGTGTAGCCCCCTGGTTATGCTTCTTTGGGGGCCCCTTCCCCCCTCTTATGACCACGTTCTATAAACATACCCAGCAAACTGTTTTGTTTTTGTGACATTGCCAAAAATGTATCTAGACAAAGTCATATGCTGAGTTAATGATTATGGCACACTAGCAGGTCACTTACTTCAAAAAAATTCAATTTATACTGTCGCTGTTCACTTCCTATGGTTTTGTAATGGTTGTTTTCCACACATTCCATGGGGAACATTCCATATTATTGTGTCCTATGATTAGCATTGTGAGTTCTAGTCTCTTCCCAGTCCATTGCTGCCGTTCTGTGAGATTCCTGTCTAAATCATTTGTTGAACTGACAGTAACACTGGCTTTTCCCCCTTATCTGCCCACAAAGATTTCAAATTATGGTCTTAAAATATTCTCTGTGCACAGTCATTTTATGTGGGAGTTGGGTGGGGCAGGCAACTGTAACATGTATGAGCACTGAGTTTCTCGATAGCCAGTTGAACTATAATCCCCCAGAGGATAGCAGAAGCTAACCGCAGGCTCTTAGAATGTCAACACATCAAGACAACGAGAAGGAAGGCTCGGGCATGAGGCTGTGAGACAAAGGTGTTCAGCTTACCTTGTGATCTTTGCCCACAAACTTGAAGACAGGGACCTGGAAGTGCTTTGCTAGGTGATCCCGGGATGAGTACTGCTTCACTGAGTCATCGGAGACACAGCTGAAAGTGGGAAAGATAGCATGTCAGACTTGATCGCCTCCACAGGGTAGCAAACAAGCCCGGCTAAGGCATTTGGCCCAGGGAGAGGTAAAGTGTGTGGAGCGTGCTGCGCTGCATGCCAGCCTTGGGAGAATAAAGGGTGAATGGCATCCCTTCCTGGCAAAGGCATCTTCAGACCTCGTTAAGTAGGGCTAAGTACCATGTCTTCCCATCCTTCATTCATGGAGCCTCAGAGAGTATGGCACTTCTTGCTTGATTAAGGGCTTTATGTGTTAGAAGCACCAAAATGTGTTTCAGAGAGACCTTTGGCTACTAAGGTTGTCTTTTCATTGGTGATATATTGTTGGAATCTGGGTTAATATAGTTACTGGTGTGAGAAGGCTCTTCTTTAACTTAACTTGTGTCCCATTTCCTATAAGGGACACAAGCCCCAGGAGGGGGTACAAAGGGCAATGAGCCATCTGTGCACACACATTTAAGCTTCTCAGGTGACAGCTGGCCTCAAATGGTTTCATTTCTTTTCCCAAATGTAACAGCAAGTTGCCCTTTCACAGTCTGTGGTCTTTGTCTTAGGTCAGTTTGACACATTGCTGTGAGGTTCCTGTCATGGTCAGCTGGAGAAGGGACCCATTAACTGACATGCTAAGGCTGTGGTTTTAGGTATTAATGCACATTGTGTGATTTGTCCCATTTTGTATCTTTGTGCATGTGTGCATGTACATGAATGCTCACACACACACACACACACACACACACACACACACACACAGATTTTTCTCTTTTGTATATACTAAGGATCAAGGGGGAAACAGCACAGCTTCTTTGAACTATCTAACAGAAGGTAACAGTCCTTCACCTGGAGTCCAAATAACATGTAGATAAGCAGAATTCCCCAGCATTGAGACAGCAGGTGACTCATCCCCAGCGAGTGTAAAAGCATCCGCTTCTAAGCTAATCTCAATGCACCAAGGACTCCGAACCCACTGTTCAGGCACTGAGGGCAGCATGAGAAGGAGCTGTGGTGAAAGGAAAACTAGAAGCTGAAGCAGACTAGAAACTTCCAGGGGAACTGGGCCAATAAGGGAAGGGAAGAACCGGAGAAATGTTGTGTGGCACACACTCGACCCTTCTCCCATTCAGGAGGCTGCAGATGTGTCCTGACCACTGGAGATGTGTCCCAGCTGCCATTTAGGCCAAGGAAGAACAAAACCTTGATAAGAATTTGGGGAGCAGTTAGATTTTTGTTGATGCCACCACATACCTACAAACCCCAACCTTTCAGTGATGCCACTGAAATCTCAATATTTATTCCCCAGAATCAACCAAGAATTTCTTCTCTTTGCAACACTACCAACTTCATTTCTTACTTTTATTTTTGTGTGTATGTATGTGTGATGTATGTTCATGCTCATATGGGTGTATGCATGTGTCCATGTGGGTACACACGTGTGCTTGTGTGGAGGTGAGAGGTCAATGTCAGGTGTTTTTCTCAATCTCTCTCCACATTAATTATTGAGGCAAGATCTCTCACCCTGGAGCTCATAGATTAGGTAGACAGGCTCTCTCAGGAAGCCTGGAACTCATAGATTAGGTAGACAGGGTCTCTCACGGAGCCTGGAACTCATAGATTAGGTAGACAGGGTCTCTCACTCTGGAATTCATAGATTAGGTAGACAGGGTCTCTCACGGAGCCTGGAACTCATAGATTAGGTAGACAGGGTCTCTCACTCTGGAATTCATAGATTAGGTAGACTGTTTAACCCAGGTGCAGTGGGCTTCTGGGTTCTGGGGATCTGAACTCATGTCCTCATCCTTGTGACAGGCACTTCATGCACTGAGCCATTTTCCCAGTCCCCACGATCAAACTTCCCGAAAGTGGAGTCTACATGAGCTGTTTCAGTGTCTCCCACAGCCCTCCTCCTCCCTGACTTCTGGCCCCTCTGAGCAAGTTAGCCCATCCTAGCCACATGTCCTTTGCCTGCAGTTCTGACTTTGTTCTTGAGACTACCACACATTTCTAGTGGCCCCATTGAACTTCTTCCTAGGCATTCTGTAGGCATTTCAAGTATAAAATTATTCGCTATGTTTTATGATCAAATTCAGTTGTACCTCAAATCTGCTTTTTAAAAATTATGTAATAATTTTAAAAATAGAATAATTGCAATTTTTATCATTTATTATTAGTAAATATAGTTATTTATTATGAAAATATAATATATAATATATTACACACACACACACACACACACACACACACACACACACACACACACA